>JAJOOO010032062.1:0-11218 GCA_029582685.1 Solanum piurae
CCCACCCACCCCATTCTTCTTCTTCTTCAAACCCCCCACCCCGCTTTCGCAAAACCCCACCTACCCCCTCTACCTGCTTGTCCTTTCTTCCTAAAACTCCCCACCACCCTATCCCTCCCCACCCCATCGTTTTTCTCCTTCTTCAAACTCTACATTCAAAGTACATTTTCTCGTTAAACACATAAACAAAAAGAATCATGATGTGAGGTCAAAATATATATTTTTAATTATTATTTACCTCACATTTATTATTTATATTTGTCCTTTTTGAGCATGAATTTTATGGATTGTGCTAAATAGTGTATTTTATTTGTAGGAGTAAATTGATGTAAAGTTGAAAAAGTTTGAAGCTAAAACGAATTAAATATGAAGGGTTGAAGAAGGAAATCAAGCAGACAACTTAATGAATTAAACTTTATAAAATAATATATAGAGAAAATAGGCAAATGCCCTCCTAACCTATTACCCAATTCTCAACTACACACTAATACTTCAAGGGAGTCCTATTACCCCCTTGAAGTATTTTAAATAGAAATATTGATACCCTTAAGTGTTGACTTGTCATAGCAAGTGTGTTCACTTTCCTGTAGGCAAGTGTGAGTCAAATAAATAAATTAAAATTAGTTAATTTGCCAACTGCCATTTTTAATTGAATACTATATAATTAATAAATTATTTAATTAACTAAAATCACACTCTCTCTCTAGCCCCTTCTTTTCTTTAATAGTTACACTTGCGCAACTGTAGTTTGCCATGGCAACTCTGCTAGAAGCACCTATACAATATTTTATCTTCTCATTTTTTTCATTTTTTAATCCACAATATGCTTTTTCATTATCAACACTTTCAAAATCTTCCTCTAAAAACGACAACATAACCGGAAGAAAGAAAAAGATAACTCTTCCATCTCTTCACCTCGATGGAAAACATTTCGGTCCAACATCGAAAGACGAAATTACAGATTTTTGTCGAAATTATTTTATGATTATTGTATCAGTTCGAGTTTTTTTTTGACTGGAATTGAAAATGGATACTAAAATTTGAGATTTGACAAGAAAAAATTCATCTTCAGATTCATCAAGAAGGGCAATTGAAAAATCAACAAGCGTAGACCTTCCTTTAAAGACAATAATGGCAAAAAGATATCATCATAAAAAAATTCAATATCTATGTCAACTTTATTGAATTCAACAATGCCAATTGGGTTTTGTGCAAAATAGGTTATTGGAGAGATAGAAGAAAGGTGACAGATGATGGTGTAATGGTGATGGAGATGACCGGAGGAGAAGAGACATCTTAGAACAATGAAGAGAAAAATGGGACAAGTTAAGAAGATGAATAGAATGATAATGAAATTGGACAATGGTGGAGAAAAAACAAAAAAATGCATAAAAAGAATGATTTTGGTGATGAATTTTTTTTATTTTTTGATTCTGCAAAAAGTAAGCGCGTGTAATACAAATAAAAAATTGAGAGTTAATACACTGGGCAATAAAAAATTGAGAGTGACGTTTTAAGGGTGTCAATATTTCTGTTTAAAATACTTTAAGGGGTAATAGAACCCCGTAAAGTATTAGTGTACAGTTAAAAATTGGGTAATAGGTTAGGGGGCATTTGTCTATTTCTCTAATATATATGTTGGTCGAAGTAGAACATTGAAATTGGATTTGGAATGAAGTCTGCCACATGGCAATCTCTAAAGGCACTGCAGAATCGAATTGTTGAAGCGGTTACACAGAATACGCGGACAAGGAGGAATTAGGGTTTTGGTTCCTAATTTGTTTTGGACTCAGTTATTTTATTTAAGATTTTCTACATCTATAAATAGTCCATAAAAATAAGGGCAAATTACAGAAATCACATACTTTTAAGGCAAAATTACAATTTATCCCTTAAAAGTTTATAATTACAGAAATTCCTCATTTTCGCGCATCAGATTAGTGTATCAGCACTTATATTATTGTATCTCGCGCATCAGATTAATGTATCAACGCTTATATTATTGTATCTCACGCATCAGATTAATGTATCAGCGCTTATATTATTGTATCTCGCGCATCAGAATAATGTATCATCGCTTATATTATTGTATCTCGCGCATGTATCAACACTTATATAGCTCTGATACATTAATCTGATGCGCGAGATACAATAATATAAGTGCTGATACATTAATCTGATGCGCGAAAATGAGGGATTTTGGAAATTCGTAAAACTTATAGGGGATAATGGTAATAAGTAAACTAAAATGTGGGATTTTTATAATTTTTCCTAAAAATAATTATTAGGAGAGGAGGATACAATGTAAATATTAACTTTTGGTTTAGAATTTTCTTCTTTTCTTTTCTTTTATTTTATTGTACATCTTTTATTTGAATGATTCATTGTAATTGCTCTATGTCTATGTGGAGTTAAACTTCTTGTTCTTGGATTATATTTACTTACAAGATGATTGTTTAGTGATTTTGATTTGGCATGATTTGTTTATCATATTAGTTGTTCTTATATTCTTGTGATTACTATTTTGATGCTTGATCACCATTGAAATAAATATATTGTCCGAATTGAACTCGAGAGAGGAATAAGAGGATAGAACGTGGAACATAAGGAGCTTGTTTAACTCCAAATAGCTAGGGTTGATTCGTATCTAGGATAGGGATATACCTAGAAACCTCGCTTGGGTCACCATACTGGAAGAAATCGTAATGCTCGGTATTTAATCCATCCTATCCCCGCTCAACAATGTAGTTAGGGTGTTATTTACCGTAGGCGATTAGAGGTCGGGAGACCATGATCATACATTTAACCCTGTGATTCAATAACTAGATAATCAAATAAGCTGATGAAATTGATGCTAAACATGATTGTTAGTTAAATTATAATCCTAGATCGATTCATTCTTTGATTGTGTAAACATCTATCTTTTCTTAGTTAATTGTTTTTTAGTTATTTTAACTTTATTTTTAGTTTAGTTAATATATTCATCTTTTGAAATCCTCCCTTAAAATAAATAATTAGAATTAATATAATTTAGTAAGAATAATTAATTGACAAGTCCTTTGGGTTCGATAATCCGGTTCTTTTAAGAGCCACTATATTACTTGTGCGATCGCGTACACTTGCGTGTGCAATTGGAAGCAACAAATCACATTCAAGACCCACATGATTTTTCTTACTATTTACTTTGGAGATTTGATTTTTCTTAAAAAGTTATGAATTTTTTTGAAAAATAAAGACTTGGGCATAAAAGAAGATGAGGTTTTGTCAACCGATCTATAATGTTAATGGTTGGCAATGACGATTGAAGCAATGGGTAGAAAAAGTTTTTTCTTTTAAAAAAAATCACTACAAAAAATGTGTTTTTTCTTGAATTAGTTAAGAATTAGACCTTGATTAGTATATAAAAATAAATAAATGAAGAACACCGACAATCGACAATGACAGTAAATGACGTTGAGTATTGAAAAAAAATCACTGCTAATGATTTCAATTTTTCTTAAACTAATTAAGAAGTAAAGATTAACGAGTATTTAAATATTCTGAAAAGGAAAGAAAGAAATGAATTTAAAATATCAAAAATCAAATTTTAGAGAATTTCCAATGTGGCCATGACATGGCGCTTATGTGGTTCTAATGTGTCAATGACGTGACGCGTGTGTAATACACTTGCCAACTTGAGACTGATATTATATTTTTAGGGTGGTATTAATTCGCTTCAAATATGTTAAGGAGGGTATTTAAACGCCCGTATAGTTTAAGTGTTAGAGTAAGTTATGCTGCCAAGTTCAGTTTTTATATATATGTATTTTCCCTAAAATCAATCATCCTGCACATATGATTCAAAGTTTGTAAGAGTTTATAATAAATTCCGTAACAAATGCAAACAACTTCAGTTCCAGGCATATAATCGTAACCATGAAGTTTGACATTAAGCATAAGAGAACTTAATGAATTCTCATCCTGTAAAGATATCTGCAAATTATGATAAGCATTAAAATAAACTGGTCCATAAGCCAGACTAAAAAGTAGTTTATCAACATTATCATGAAGAGAAGTAATATGTTCTCCTTATATGCTCATATAAATGTTAGCATAATTTTGCTTCTTGATCATAATATTAATATGCTGAGTAGTAAGTAATGCCGTATTATCTTCAAATAATTTTGAAAGAGCCTTAAAATGAACAATCTTATCGTTCTTTTTAATTTGAAAATATTGTAAAGGAGGAAAAACATATTTAGTAACTTCTCCAGTACTTAATGTAAGATCTCTTTCTATCATAGAGATGTAACTATGAACATGCTTGGTCATAAATCATGGAACAAAAACAATTAAAATATTTTGCTGTGATTCAATAAGAGCAGTATAAAATTCATCTTGAAAATCAATCTGTTCTTCTAAGGTGAACAACATGCTTTTTCCTATTCCAGAAAGCATTTGGATGATCTCCTAAAATATGAAGGGAGAATTGATTTTTTAAAATGGCAATCTTTTCCTGTAATTTAGGATTTTGAAGAATATTATCAATCTCAATGCTATTAATTTCTCCTTTTATGAAATTAACTTGATTATTTTTTAAAATCAATCTTGAAGATAATTCATTTATCATTCTTGTAAAAGGCTTTGTAATAAACTCTATTATAAAAGGTTTTCCATTCCAAGTACCAATGATTTTTTTATTATCCCAATAAGTAAGGGAAAAAATATCATTTATAAAAGGAACTCCCAAAATAATTTGGTTAGTAATATCTTTTACTAAGACAAAACTTTGAGGAATACAATTTTTTCCTTTGCATATGAAAGCTTTGGGCAATTTATATTCAATTCCCATTTTACTACCATTCGCTGATCTGAGGCTATGAGTAGTTTTATGAAAATCTCTTGAAGGAATAAGTTCTTCTTGAATGCAGTTTAAATCAACAGCACTGTCTATAAGAGCAGTAATTCTTTTTTCAATCCCGTGGAATTTGAAATGGTCAATAGAGGTTAATAATACTTTTGAAGGATTTTCATGTTTACAAAGAACTTTTTATACAAAGTTTTGGAACAAACTAATATAGAAGTACCCTGAAGGAAAAAATCATGGTCAAGAAATCATTGATTTAATAAATACAATAATGGACAGATACCAAAATACAGAAAGATCAAAAACACATGTGGATGATCACAGTCCATTCAAGCAAATTGCAAGAAAGCTTCAAATGAAGAAAGGACTAGTATCCAAATCGGAAGCAATAGCCATTTACATGAAATAAGTAAAAAGAGATTTAATGAAAAATCTCGAGATAGATATAAGGGATGATATATCCATGGCATCCGCTAGCCACACCAACGATGATGATGAATCATGCATGGCAGGAGAAGCACAAAGCGCTAATAGCAATGAAGAGTGATGAGGTTTCAGAAATTGAACAGTTTGGTGCGGTGAACGTGGAATTCTTACCACTAAACTACAACCAGCATTTTTACCCAGCCAATACAAAAAAAGTTTATAACTTTTCAAAGATCATTATAAAATGAGTTATGGCTCCAGAAGAATGAAGAATGACCCCCTTAAAAGAAAAGGATTATATCCATCCAGAACAAAAGATAGCAGCAAAATATAATTACTGGGGCTATGTGAATAGCTTTAATAAAGCTTTATTATACGAAAATGTTAAGAAGAAACATTCCTGGTTTATAAAAATATTCTCTCATGTTTTCAACCAACTGATTCCAAATTGACTTTGTCGATGGTAGACTTTATATGATTCCTCAGTAAAAATTCTACCAGAACCCTACAAGAGATTATATTTGGAATGGGTGGACATTTCCCCTAAACTTCTAAGTTTAGAACAAGATAACGAATTCATTAGACAACCTTTCAATAATATGCCTGGATCATTCTAACTGGACCTTAGTAGAACTGTTCAATATGTTTCAACAGTAGACAAAATCGCCATTTCTTATTGTGACTTAGTATGTTATAACTCAACACAAATAGTTTAGCCTATCATTTAGGCTATGCACATAAAGAAAAACTAGAAATTAAAATAGTACCTGTAGTAGAACTCCACACAAGATGATGTACAAACCAAGCCAAATTTTTTTTATTATTCAAACTCAAAAAATTACAAAGAAAATATTCAAAGAGAGAGAGAGGGGGTTCTCCAACCTGCCTCACTAAAGAACCGGTAGTCCATCTATAAACTTGGACTTTCAATGAGTGCTATAACATTCGGATAACTCCATAACTCTACTAAGAAAAACATCTTTATAGAATCTAAAAGATGTAAGAGTCTTGCACCTAAGGTTTTGGAGCAAGGTTCTATTATTATTATTATACAAATACTAAAAAAATTGGAACATAGTATTTGTATAAACTAAATGTTTAGAAGTTGAAACTTTGACTACTCTACTTTGAATGAAATGTATTGAAATTTAATTGATTAACAAAAAAAGTTGTTTGTACTTTATTTTAAATATATATATTTCTACACGTGTAATGTGCTAGTATGATACAATTGAGACCCTTTTTAATTGTCGAAGTCATAATACTCTATTATATGAGTATAGATTAATCAAAGTTGAACAAACTATGCTTACCGATTTAACATACCATAGAATACCAAAATTGAACATCAAAATAGCGGACCATACCGAATTAAAATGGTATGATAATGGTATAATATTTTCAAAATTGAATATCAAAATTACGGTATGAAAACTTTCAAATACCACACCGTACCATACCATACCCACCCCTAACAGTATCAGTATACAATCACAATATAATGTATTGGTAAAATCACACAACTAGTTCCAAACTATGAATGTAAATATACAACTACACATAGTAAATACATACCAACACATATAACTATAATCACGAATACATAGGCTCCCAATTACAATATCAGGAAACAATCAATACCAGAAACATGTTCCATATGATCATAATTACAAATACCCATCTTCTCATGGAACCACAATTACACATATCCGGTCTTCTCAGGGAATTCACACACAAACTGTTAGTGTATCAACGTGGTATTCGAATCAATCAGTGTTAGTATTCATACCAGGCGTGGTATTCAAGCCAACCGTTAGTATTCATGTACCGACATGGTACCCGAGCCAACCAACAATTACAAACAACATGCACAATTACAATCACAATCACAATGAACAATAACACTTGAAACCACCAGTAAAGTAAACAGGTTCATTGCATGAAATTATCAACATGATATCATATGTTTTCCCCGTCATGCATTGTACAAGTAATACTATAAAGCAGTAGACATACATACATATATAAATTGGAAAACATATAACCATCACTTACCTCGAATCAAGCCTCTTGGAAACTCTAATGGAACCCGAGCTTTCCCATTGTTCAATGTCTTGTTTCGTTCTTGGTCTAAAATAATAAATGCATACAACAATCAATAAAAGATGACCTAGTAATATCTGAATTATACTAAATTCTAACCCATGCCAATTCATGATCATTCTATCTGATCCATGGCCTTTTCTATTATTAAATCAAGTCAAAACCCTCCCCCAAGAGTAATATCTTAAATTATAAGGCTTAAGAATCAATTTACAAGATGGGGAGTAATGAACTTACCTTTACCGACGAATTTGGTGGAAAATTGAGTAAAAACAACTGCCCTAGTTTTCCCCCATCAAACCCAAAACAATGTTGCAAAACATAGGAGGTTTTGAGACTTTCTCTGCATAAAATTCCGACTTACCCTGCTATAGCGATTCGACCCGTTATAACGACACCTGCCATAACGACTGTCGTCCCGCTATAGCGCATGCATAGACCCGCTATAGCAGTTTGCACGAACTTTAGAGACTCGAAAACCCCTGAAAACCCATTTTCACAACATACCTTCTTTCCTTGACGTCTCAAACTATCCCCTTTAGGCCAAGTTTGATTTCGAGAGTTTTACTCACCCGAATTTGATTCCGTAAAGTCCTACGGATTCTTTAATGTCTTGGCTATTAGAAAATGTAACCACCCTGGACATATCACCTCCATCCATTCCCTGATGGCCCTAGACCTCACCTCGCTCAGATTCTATCTAAAACTGGCGCCCTAACCTAAAATTTTTAAGTCACTACTCGAAAGTTTTTCTACCCAATTTTTTTTACTATTGGCCTACTCGTAATGATCACGACGAATTTTTACCATAATAATCTTTACATAAATAACACGTCTTTTTACCTACAGATCATGTGACAGTGAGAGGATTATAGGAGATTTGAAAAAGATATCATAAAGATAGAGTAGTTAACAAAAATGGTATAACATAAAGTTAGGAATGTTATATTCTTGAATTTGTAGTATATATATAGAAAAACCAAATACGTACGTAAAGTAATGATAATATCCAGAAGTGAAGGTGACAGTTACCCTTTGTAGAAATAAACGAAGTTTCAAGGAAACATCATATTTGGAAGCTTCAAATTAAATGTCTCTTTTCTTTTTTCTTGTTTCAAGAAAATAGTTTTTTAAAAAAAATGTAATCAATATATATGCGTGTTATAATCTTTTAGTAAAAGAGATTAATGATCCAGTTGGCTAGGGGAAACTTTGTGTTGCAACATTAAGTATCGACCCCTTCAAAAAAAGATATATGGATGAATTATCAATAAATAATTTCTATTGAAGAAGTTTATCAATAATCTAATTGAATGATGAATAAGTGATTGATTTTAAAAAATATTTATTACGAATAATTTAGCGATCGATTAACCATGAGTTTTACTTTTATATTGTTCTTCTTTTTGTAGTGCATATACAATCCTCATTCTCTCCTAAACTTGTTAACATAGTTTCGAATAACATATCAATTTGATTTTGCTTGAATAGATATCACATAAGTTTATCAAGCTATATATTTATTTTTCTACCTTAATAATAGTACACATCACATGTTTCCACCTTTATATTATATATATGTGTGTGTTTGTTGTGCAATAATTTCATAGATGCATATATGATTCTTATACATATATTTCAAATATTAAATGATTATATAAAAGAAAAGGTCCAAACTCATGTAGAAATATTAGGCAACGTTACAGGTGGATTTAGGATTTTAAGGTCATGGGTGCTCAAGCATACAGAAGTCACTAGGATTTTATAATTGTTTTCATCTATTTAATTTAATCTCACTTTTACATTTAAAATTTCTTCAAAATATTATACTTTAATAAGAATTAATTTTAAGGTAAAATGATTTAAAAAAAAATTAATTCTATCTAAATTTGTAAATTAAAAAGCATTCGAGATAAATATTGTTAGTAATATGTACAAGTAATATGAGATGAAAAGAGTATATTTTCTTATTCAAATTTGATCCCTAATATTTATTACTTATTCATCAACTCTTTTCTCAATATCTAAGAATACATCAATTAATAGAAATATTACGGTAAATCATATACTTTATTTATTATTTTATAAAGATCAATAAAATTTATAATGAACAAATAAAAATAAAAGTAGAAACAATATACAGTGTACACACTTACCATTAAACTATTGGTAGTTGGTCGGATTCAAACATGTGTACTCCTACTCTGTGCTTTTCTAATAAATTAATAATTGAAATTAATATTGCTATAATTTATCAACGTTTCCAACATATCATTTCAAACTGGGTATAGTAGTGATGGTTGTTGAACTTTAAAAAGCAGAAAAAATATTCCAATAATCACACGACACTATGGTTAGAGAATATATGATTATTTACGGTAATTATTTAGCGATAATCAACATTATATAAATGTCGTTAAAGATTTTAACGACTTTGACTGTAGTGACATTAACTCAGTTATCGCTAAATCTTTTTTTCGATAATATTAAAAGAAAAATCTATTGATGTTAAATGTCTTTTTTATTATTGTGTATATAAATCTATTAGTGTTTCTCTTTCTTTTTAACTGATGAGGAATAATTGACACATAATTACAAAATACATGTTTCCCTTATTTTGGAGTACTTTAGGCAGTAAATTAGCAAGGTTATAAAGTGATCAACAAGGACTGAAATTTGCATGATTTTCTTATATTTGTCAAGATATTATTGTTCGGGACTTACTTTATCAACAACTAAAAAAAGTGTTATATTGAGATTTTGATGCTAAAAGATTATTCATTTTGGTATTGTTATCTAGCCCGTTGAGAGGAGTGTACCACAGATATTAAAAACATTGTTTTCTCACACACACACAAATAAATATATATATATATATATATATACTACTTTAAAACATGTACTCACTAATCTGAATATTAAATTACTATATAATACCCTCAATTAGAAATTCCTAAATGTATAAATAAAAAATTTGTATATACTTATCCTATTTGTATATTAACAAGCGAATTATACAAACAACAAGCAAATTATACAAATGGAATTCATAGCAAATAATACTATAGCTATGGACAGTGGCGGATCCAGGATTTTGGTTGAGGGAGTTCAAAGTATAAAGAAGTAAATACGTAAAAATTACAAGATGAAAAATCGAGCGATATGTTTGGAAAATATTAATTTTAATTCGTTAAATTTAACATATATTGTCATGTTGTGTTTAGGTTCTTCCTACTCTTACTCCGCTCCATTGAGCTTTTAAAATTTCTAGTGTTTTTTTCCTTCTATTTTGCAATATTCTACTTTTTTGATTTTTTTCCAAATTTTGAATTAGTGCACATTCAATCACGTGTTACTTTAAAAACCATCAAGATTCTTTAGAAAAGTGTAAAAATTGAGTTACTAATATTATAGTGCATATTCAGAAGATAAATAAATGAAATCGTCGATTTTTTAGTTCATTTAATTCAATTTTTTAGGTTAATTATTTGTAAAAAAATAAATTATGAACCAATCAAATAAGTTTAGTTTAGTTTTAATCTCTTTAAATTTGACTTGAAAATAGTAAGAAGGAGTTACAATGAAATTAAGAGAAAAAAATTCAATTAAATAGATTTTATTAAAAGAATATTTACAGCTTTTAAATTTTTCCATCAATTAATCTTAAGTTACTTTATTTTTGTAACACCCCGACTTTTCCAAAACGTCTAAATTAACTCGTACCTTCGTGGAAAGACAAAGAGGGTGAGTAATAAATTAAAAAGGATGTGGTATGTCATATTTTAAGTGTTCAAGGGTTTTATCTCAAGTTTTGAAGTTAAGTAAGTGGCAAAATAAAAGTTG
>JAJOOO010032067.1:0-10551 GCA_029582685.1 Solanum piurae
AGGAAAAAATGAAGAGGGTGAACACACCAAATTGATGGGTTGTTACGCAAAATAAGACTTTTCGTTGTTACCTAACATGTTACTTAACCATACAATATAATAAAATTAAATAAAAATTAAAATAATTATTGAATTTAAACTAACAATAGAATACAATATAATAAGTAACAACCGTCCAAACAAGCTAATATATGACCCACTGGATTTTACAATAATGTGTTCTTTACCCAAAATAAACATATTAATATTTTTCAATCTATATTGCTATAGAACATCTCCTAGAGCTAGTGGCAAACGGATCAATACTCGATGGATAATTAGTCCGTCCCTTCATCATTCTCAAAAGGAGACGATAGCATGAAAGGCTAATCTCCTATTTCCCAGCCTGTAGATGCAATTAGGTATATTCTTCAATAGACAGCATGAATTTCCAACAGGCATTGAGCAAGTAGGACTGACAGACTTCTAGGTTCATAAGCTTCTGAAGATGAGGTGCACATGACATCTTAGGCAAATCCCACGTCGGAATAGGAGAAGAAAGGGAGGAGCCCCGAGTGCTAAGAGGAGAGGGTGTATGTGATGCCCCTGACGGAGGGCGGGCTAATGAGGGTACAGGGTCAAGCATGACGTCAAATCCCAGTTAAATGTGGCAGCAGCAACACTGCAGAAGTTCAAGCAACATTTTTTGGTATTGACTGGTGCATCCAAAATGGATTCAGTGGTTTCACCATTGAACTGGATTCACTTTTGGTTACCAACATATTAAAAGATATAATAAGACTGCCAACTTCAAGGTGAAGAATATCATTGAAGACGTTTCCCAAATGATGAACCAAGCCAATGTTACAGGCTACAGCTAACAACTGCTATAGAAAGGCAAATCAAGTAGCAGACGTCCTAGCTAAGCTTACTACTAAGAATTTGCTAGGAAGAAGTAGTAAGGCCGAGTAATAGAATTTGCAGGACTTCCTTCATGGAAGGCCTAGCAGAAGGGATAGTACTGGTGCAAATAAGCCCCAACTTGAACATGGAACTCATTTCGTTCAAGAAACATGCTTCCTTGATTTCTTCATCAATAGCATCAACCACTAGATTGCCTTCTTCATGGTGGTTCCATGCCCATTGTGCAAGGTTTATATGCTCGTCTCCGTTAATTGGTTCTCTCCCGGTAACCAGCTCCAATAACACCACACCAAAGCTGTAGACATCAATCTTGACATTCACTTTCGACATGTATGCATACTCTGAAATTCCAATTAGAATAACAAGGTATTAGGATAAAATCAATAAGAAACACGATACATACGTACACCTGGTGTGTTATTGTTTATTTCAATATGAGAACAGTGAAATATACCTGGAGCTAGGTAACCAAACGTGCCAGCGATAGCAGAAGCAGTCTCTGTCTCTCCCCACTTAGCCAAAATCTTAGCTAGTCCAAAATCTGCAATTTTGGCATTCAGTTCATGGTCTAAAAGGATATTACTGCACTTATGTCACGATGAATGATTGGCGGGGAGCACTCGTGATGCATGTAACATAGACCTCGGGCAGCACCAACTGCAATTTGCAGTCTAGTACGCCATTCCAAGACACAATGTGCTGAAGCAGTAATAGCTATTCCGAAGACTCTCAATCAACGAGTCCAATCCATACTTATGAGACTCCTTACATTTTGAATAGGTATCAGATTGCTACTCAAACTTAACAAAAATCTCTGAAAAATTCATTCAGACAATTTATCAAACAGTTAAAGTGCACCATTTTACTTAATAATTTTTAGCCCTCTAGGTTTATTTTTTGTCCTCCAAAAATTCGTAATTGTAATTTGCTACTCACTATGACAATTACAATACACAAAGTATCCTGTTTTTCATTAAGTATCTGACAACTTAAAGCACAAATACACTTCAAACTAAAGGAAAGAAGTAAAAGTTCATTGATCCTCATGTCTTTCCATATGTATGGGCTGCTCTGAAATAATTTTGCAATCAAAACATTAGTTTTCTCTAGTGATTTCCATATTGACTTGAACATCTCACCAACAATATGCAAATTCTTGTTGGTAAAGTGTTGAAGCTTGATACCTTCTCTAAATTGAGGAAGAAGAATAGGTAACCGTTCTAATATATGAAATTTCAGCACATATCTTGAACAATTTTTCCTTTGATTGAATATAAGGGGTATGAATTTATAAATTTTCCTTTGAGAAAATGATCAAAATAGTCCTTAATGTATGGACTTAGATTGATTTGGTCCCTCATATATGCAGCTTATGAAAAAGATATTTTATGTATGCTAAAAGCTTATCAATTTAGTCTTTCACCCTAAAAATCTAACCACACGAGAAAAACTCTGTCATATTAAACAATGATGTGCAACTCATGTGACATACAAAAACTTTATACAAAACCTCCGTCATCAGTTCCAAAGGGTGGTTGCGGCTCTGCAAAACGCCTCATTTGAGAAGAGAGATATGGCAAGAGATAGTTGTCTAGCGAGAGTGACTGTTGGTGTTGTTGTTGGCGGTGAAGTTGGTGGCGTTGTTGGTGCTGGAACTTGTGAGGCTGTAAGTTTCAAGGTGTCTAGACTCTTGAAAATCAGATATATTGGACAAACTACTTTGAGAAGAGCAACCATTTTTGGTTTCTTATTAGGTGCTGGAAGCTTGATACATTGTGGAAAGTCTTACTAAGCATATATTTTGCTAGTTGTGTGGAATTGAATTGTTGTTATCTAAATAATGTGCGTCTGCAATTCCAATATATTTGAGTTTAGTAATGATAATTGGTAATTCAAAAAAAAAGTTTCAAAGGATGAAAACTCTCGTCTTTCCAACAAAAAATTATTTTTCTTGTAAAATCAGTTGACACAAGTTTTTCCATTGTTGAACTATGTTAATCAAAAGAAACTCCATGGGATCGAGCCTATGTTATGGTAATAATTTATCTTGCTTTTAGTCGAGACATTGCTATCATTGGGATGTTGTGAATCAAATTGTGAAAGAAATTGGAGTATTACTATCTCTTGACAAAGCTGCTATAATCAATACAAGAGGATGTGAAGTTAAGGCAAGAGTAGAAGTACACTTGGCTAAGGAACTACATGATATTGTTTAATTTCACAAAAAAATTCTTGTGTCATTAGGTTTTTAGGGTAAAAGACTAAATTGATAAGCTTTTAGCATACATAAAGGACATTTTCCATAAGCTGCATTTATGAGGGACCAAATCAATTTAAGTCCATACATTAAGGACTATTTTGATCATTTTCTCAAGAGAAGAGCGTAGTAATCTTTTTCCTAAAATTGGATTTGTTTTCACTTTCCCCTTATTCTATATTAAGTATAATTTATTTTTATTATTTTTAAAATCTAGGTGTATTTATTTTAGTTAGTTGGCAGCAATTGAGTGGTTCACCTATCCACATCGAGCATTTGTATATCATGTGTTTTGCCTGAAATATTCAAATGTTTTTTTTGTTTAAATTTTAAATAGTTAAAGTGTTTCTTTGTGCACTATCAGGTCTTATTTATAATTAAACAAAATTAAATTAAAAAGTCATTTAAATTGGTTGAGTGATTTTTTAAATGAAATATACCTAGTAAAGTAATTTTGAAGTTATAAAAGAAAGTTAAGTGAGGAAAATCCTTGATTGAGTAACTTTCGGTGAAAAGAATTGTTAGTTGAATGAGTTTGTTGTTAGTAAGTAGTAACTACCTCATTATTCTCTACAATCTCTTGTTTTAAATTACCAATCGTGTATCATACAACACAAGTCAGTCAACATGGACAAAAATTGTAACCGACTATGAATGGGAAATGCTAGCAAAGTTGACTTGTTAAATTGGTACACATCCTATTCCAGTCCCCACCCCCAATGGCGTTGCATTGTCCTTTTGTTTTGCTTGCTGTTTCACGGGTCAGCTACTAGGTTGACTTGATCGTTCGTGTTCCACACAAATTTTATCATTGAAATATGACTTCTTTATAAATTCATAATGACTTCAGTCTTCATTACCATATGAAAAGAAACACAAGGAAGCATCATTTTCAATATGCTCCAATCAAGATCTAACCGTTTTTTGCTTAACTTGCAAATCTTCTTCCTAATTAGCCTGTTTTTCCAAGAAACCTTACAATTTTTGGTCAGGGAACGGTCCATATTACTAAGCTTGAAACGACACTGGAGGGATTTGGAGTTCCTCCAGTCATGGAATTTGAATTCTTCACCATGCACTTGGTCGGGAGTTTCATGCATCGACTACATGGTAGTGACAGAACTAAACTTTGGAGAAAATAACCTTACTGGAACAATTCCATCAAAACTAATATGCCAGCTCAAGAACATTACCTTCATTGATCTCTCCAACAACAACATTTCAGGAACTATACCAGTAGGCCTGAAAGATTGCTCAATGTTACAACATTTGGACTTGTCCAATAATTCTTTGAGAGACCGGATTCCAGGTGAGTTGTTTGGGATGAAACAATTACTCAGTTTGTATCTTAATGGTAACATGTTGTCTGGTGAGATGCCAAAACAAATATCATCTCAACTGGAATATCTTGATCTTTCTGAGAATCACTTGAACGGTTCGATACCAGAAGATATTGGAAACTTGAAAAATCTTGTGAAATTGGATCTGTCACATAATTCTCTCAGTGGTTCAATTACAAGAAAGTTGTTCCAATTGAACCAATTGATTCACTTGTCACTAAGTTACAACTACTTGTCCGGTGTGATACCTGATGAAATGGACTTGTTTAGTTTATACGATATGAATCTTTCACATAACCAATTGACTGGTTCTATATATACCAAAGCAATTTAGGGATTTACTTCTAATGGATTCTCTGGATTTGTCTTATAATCAGTTATCAGGAGACATTTCAAAAAGTATACAACATCTTAGAACTAGAAATACTTTAAGGCTTTGTTTCAACAAATTCTCAGGAAGAATTTCTACTGAATTTGTGAGGTTTACATACAAAGAGAAATGCTTTGATGAGTCCAATCTTTGCTCTACATCCAACAACTTATCCGTCCCTGGCCTACCAAGCTGCTTCTCTGGTGACGAGGTTCGAAACCTTTCGAGACCAAATCACTTGATTATCATTATTCCTATTGTAGGAGTTGGGGTAGCTATACTGTTACTATGGATCTTTTACAGAACCAGAAAGCGTTGGTGGAAAACAAAGAAGCAGAAAGTCAAAGATAACATGAAGTTCATTTCATTTCAAAAGTTGAAGGTGACTACAGAAGACATTTTGTCTAGCTTGAAAGACGAAAACATTATAGGAAATGGAGGATCAGGAAAGGTCTATCGAGTTGTGATCGACCAAACAGACAATACTTATGCTGTTAAAAGCATAGGGCATGGAGAAAAATCAGGTGGAAGACCCCAAAAGGAGTTCCTGGCAGAAGTTAGAACACTTGGTAGCATTCGACACAACAACATTGTCAAGCTCATCTGTTGCATATCAAGTTTAGACAGAAAGCTTCTAGTCTATGAATACTTTGAGAAACAAAGCCTCGACAAATGGCTTCACAGAAAGAAAAGAGCAGCATCACCTGGTCAAAGTAGTACCCCGGCCCTGGATTGGCAAAAGAGATTAAAAATAGCCACTGGTGCAGCTCAAGGACTCAGCTATATGCACCACGACTGTACTCGACCCATCATTCATAGAGACATTAAGTCCAGCAATATACTTCTGGACTCAGAATTCAATGCAAAAATAGCAGATTTTGGATTAGCAAAAATACTATCCAGGAGGGATGATGATCCTGAGACAGCTTCTGCTATTGCTGGAACATTTGGTTACATTGCACCAGGTATATTACAGTTCAAATATTTATCACACCTCATGAATTCTCAAAAGAATTTATCCAACTCTAATATTTTTTAATGTCTGGTCCTCACAGAGTATGCCTCGACATTCAGAGTGAATATAAAGACAGATATATATAGCTTCGGAGTGGTGCTATTAGAATTAACAACAGGGAGACAACCCATTCTCAGAGAGGAGCAAATGAATCTAGCACAATGGGCTCAACAGAATTACAGAGATGGGAAGTTCATTGTTGAGGCCCTTGATGAAGAAATCATGGAAACAAGTAATGTGGAACAAATGAGAGGTGTTTTTAAGCTAGGACTGATGTGTACTGAAGCATCACCATCTGGTAGGCCGTCAATGAAGGAGGTTTGCTATGTTCTCCATATTTTGAGAGAATCGAATGTTTAGCCTAACATCGATAAATGTAGTTGTAATTTTTTAACAAAATGAGAAAGTCATGTTGGTAATGATTTCTTCCAGTGATGTATACTTAAGTAATAGTCCATGAAATCTCAGCATTCAATTGTCAATTGAATCCAACAGATCAATAGCCTCAGCTGGTTTACCTTAGAATGTGATTCCTTGTTCATAATTGAGATGTCGCGAGGCAAGAGCTAAGTGTCTTGGCAATTACTGTGTATAAATATATATCATTCGTTAGATTAGACAGATTTTAAGCACACTGAACATTAAGGTCTAACAATGCTTTAGGAAGGGTAATCATGATGCGGATGCTTTAGCTAAATGAGTCTTGGAGGTTAGAATCATATCTTCTTTTTTTTAATTCTTCAGAACTCCGTAAGGAAGCTTTTGGAACATACAGGTTTGATGAACTGCAAATGCCTTCTTTCAAACATAAATCCTTCTCATGATACATGGGGATAATCTTGTAGGAAGTCTAGTTCTTTTAGTTAAGTTGAATGGAATCGTCCATTTTCGGAAAGGGTTTTTAAATGAATTAAGTCCTTATTGTAGTTGAGGAGATGATAATCAACTTCAAGAAGAACTTTCATCTCAAAATGCTAAAAAAAATAAAATTCCATACTATCAATGTTATTGGATTGCCCCTGCATATGAATATACTTCATAGTAAATGTGGGACTTCTCAGAGTTAATCTGAATTTAGTTATACCTCAATGCATATACCGGACACTGGATGAAAACAAAAATGGATAGTATGAAAAACTATCCCAAGTGTTGCAAACCTGTTAGCTGGAACTGTCCTCCCACTGAAAAGTAGAAATGCAATATTAATGGCTCCTCTAATGAAAATCCAGACCCCAGCTCGTGGACCTTTCGTATCCGAGATATTATGGGAGAGTTTATTTATGCTACTACTAATGTCATGATTAACACTACTAGCCTATGTGCTGAGGAAAAAGCAATAGAAAGGAGTTGGAATATTGTGTGAGCCATCAATATCTACCTCTTATAATAGAGACTGATTCTTCGATTATCTATGAAAAATATACTGAAGGATAAGTGGAAATTCCCTTGAAATATAAGCATGGAGGTCAAGAAGATTAAAAAGTGGATGAGGAGGGGACACATACAAATAGAACACACACTGAGAGAAGTCAACCAAGTTGCGGATTCTTTTAGCTAATTATGTGTTCCTTTCTGCAAATATTATTCAATATCATCGTTATCAATATCTACCATCTGAAGCAAAGAAATTATTGCACATTGATTAGCAACAAGTTCCTGGGTTGATATTTTCAAAAAAGGCAGGAACTAGCAACAACAACAACAACAAGCAGGATACTCAATCAACTATCACTATAGACAATCCATACAATTTATACAAATCTTCATGAGTACAGGGTCAAGCATGACGTCAAATCCCTGTAAAATGTGTCAGCACCAACACTGCAGAAGCTCAAGCAACATTTTTTGGTACCGACTGGTGCATTTTAAATAGATTCAGCGGTTTGACCATTGAACTGGATTCACTTTTGGTTACAAACCTATTAAAAGAGATAGTAAGACTTCCAACTTCAAGCTGAAGAATATCATTGAAGAAGTTTCCCAAATGATGAACCAAGCCAATGTTACACACTATAGATAACACTGCTACAGAGAGACAAATCAAGTAGCAGACGTCCTAGTTAAGCTTGCTACTAAGAGCAATGTTGCAATGGTATACCTCTCCTTCCAACAACTTCCTAGAGGTTCTAAAGGACCTTTCCACTTAGATAGATGCCAGATACCTAGTATATATTAGGACAAAATTTGATAAGGCCAACTTTTTCTTTTTGTTGAGACCGTTATTGACTGTTTTATGGAAAAGGACTAACAAGTGTATTCTCAATAATCTATAATCTATTCCATTTTATGAGTTGATTAGAATGTTGGATAGAGAAGAAAAATAGAAGAGTTGATTCTGTCACGACTCGAGTCTACACCCTGGACGTGGCCGGCACTCGAAGACCATTGTAGGTCCCCAAGAGAACCCTCATCCCGGCTAACTACAAGTGGAAGACTAACTCAAGCATGCAAAAGCTTAAAAATTGAATAAAATTCATGAAACTTAAATACAAGCTTTAATTCAAAAGAAAACTCTGAATAAAAATAAATTATTCAACTCGCCATAAAATAGGCAACTTAAGTCTTTAAAACATTTAATAAAATAAATGAACAGACTTCTGAAACTCTATAGTCTATCTATGAAGCCTCTAAATGACAAAGATGGAAGTCGGGACAAGACCCACGACCTCCTAACAACTGATATAACTGAAAGGTAAATGAAATCCTCCGAAAGCAAGGAGGCTCACCATAACTAACTTGAACTGCATGTGGTATCAACGAAGCTCTTGTTGATGACCTTGAATACTTGTATCTGCATCATGAAAGAATGCAGGCCAAATGGCTCAGTACGCGGAATGTACGAGCATGTAAGGGGAATTCTAAAGCATAACATAAGCTTGAACTTGATAAAAGGAAACATACTTACCTCTTTTCAAACTCACTCAACTCAACTCAAGAATAAGATACTCAACTCAAAGATTAGATACTCAACTCAAAGATATGATACTCGACTCTGGGTACTCAACTCTGGATATTTAACTCAATATAAAGCAACAATACACATGCAATATATGGAAAGCTTTTAAAACAGTAGAAAGCAACTCAATGTATTGAAGAATACAATAACAACTCAACTTATATATAATAAAATATAATATAACTTTGTGGGAGTTTCTCTAATCAACAACCACCACTATGAGCCTAAGTGATGATACAACGTCTTGCCCACGCTGCCAGAACTGTCCTATACTTTGCCGTCATATAGAACGCCTTAACTAAGTGGATCCACTAGTCTATGCTGAAAAGCACTCAAGGAATCATCTAAAAAGTATGATCATTTACTACCCATGATGGCTACATGGTTTATGGAGACGTGAGTTATTTGAACTCAAACTCGTCCCCATATCGGTGCTCAATACTACTCCCAAAATACTCAGCTCATATGTTTAAAAACATAACTTTTTCTTTGATTTGAGATAATTACTCAAAAATCTTTCTTTTAAAAGAGATGGTACTCAAACTGCTCAAAACTCTTTTGAAAATCTCAGTTTCCTCTCATCTTAAATGTGAAAACATTACTCTTGGAAATACTTAGTTCCCGTATATCATTTTAAAGAAAATGAACTTTACTCTTACTATTTACTCAACTCAAAGCTTAAGTATTAAAACAAAGTTAAAACGTTTGTAAAAAGACTTCTTAAAATAAGGTTCATGCTGAATTATGGATGTGAACGACTCAATTCAAGGTTTTCAATAACCATACATAGAACTCAATACTCAGAACTCAAGAACTTCAATGATACTACTTATTTCAAGAATGCTCAACTCACAGGGTTCATGCAGAATTATGGGCATGAACAACTCAACTCATGGACTCCATGGGTAATATGTAATAGTCCCATGATTAGGAATAAAATCTCAAAAGGGATTAGGAACTCAATACTTAAGACTTAGAACTTGAAGATACTACTCCTCTCAATGATACTCAATTTATGAAGTCCATGCTGAATGTATGAGCATGAACGACTCGACTCGAGGGTCTACATAACTACATGGAACTCATGTATATGACTCTTCTCATGCTTTTACTTACTTCCTCAAAACTCAACTCAAATCGATAATGGATCTCAAACCATTCACAATTGAGCTCAAAGACTTTCTTGAACTCTACTCTTAACTCTCTCTTGAATGTGAATTATGAATTTGGTTCATGATATGAAGGATCTCGTGATAACAAAGTAGACTCATGAATACATTCTCCTCACTCTCATACTCACTTGCTCGAGTCTTGAAACAAGTTATTAGAAATTGTAAAAGACTCATCAAAAGGACTTTATCAAAATGTTTGAAAGAACTCTCAAGACTTAACTCTTAACTCTACCTTGAATTTGAATTATGGATTCAAGGGTTATGCTTTGGAATGTAGGACCTCTCAATGATTTAGGAGGGTTAACATAGTTGATCACAAGAACGGGCGAAGACCCAAATTAAAGAACACCCCCTACCAGCCCCCCACCCCCAAAAAAAAATTTAAGTTTATTTTTAAAAAATATTTTCAACTTCAAAATTTCATTTTTTCACCCCTACCCTCGACCCCCCACCCACCCCCCTAGCAGCCCCACCACCCCCAAAAAAAAAATTAAGTTTATTTTAAAAAAATATTTTCAACTTCAAAATTTCATTTTTT
>JAJOOO010032070.1:0-11311 GCA_029582685.1 Solanum piurae
CATTAAATAGAAAGAATTCTGATTTACATGCCTAAAAATCTGCTATATATCCCTAAATATATGCTATTCCTAATTGTAATATCTCTAAAAATATGCTACATTAATCTATGCTATCTCCTATCATCATTACACAAATATTTAGAGTTGTAACATAGATATGTACAAATATTTAGAATCTGTCCAATCATGCTAACAAAAATATCATCCTTGATGTCTATATCCAGATTTCTCATCAAATCTTTCTTGACTTCTTCCATATATAAAGCTATGGCTTCTGATTTTGAGATTACTCCTTTCTTCATTTGAAGTTTTCTACTAATCTACTTGAATGGGCTAAGACCCATGACTTCTTGAGGTTCTGAAATTGCCATATCATAATATCTGTTGATTGTAACATTTATTAAATCTAATGTCTCTTGATCCTGAATTTTTCCGTCAAGATCTTTATGAGTCATCTTGTTCCAGAACTTTGTATAAAATTCCTTTGTAAACATGAAAACCCTTCAGAAGTAATAATAACTTCTACAGACCATTTCATGATCCAAGGGATTGAGAATTCTATAAAGAAATACATAACTGACATTCCATCAAAGAAAATATTATTTTCTTGTAAACTCATTAGTTTAGGGGATATATCAATCCATTATGAATATAATTTTTTGTATTCTTCAGGTAGAATTTTTATCGAGGGACCATATAAAGTCCACCATTTGCAAAATCAATTAGGAATTTGCCTGTCAAAAACATTTGAACAAATCTTTATAAACCATGAATGTTTTCTATTATTATTTTCATATAATAAAGCTTTATTAAAGCTGTCAATATAGTACCAGTAATTGTATTTTACCGCGACCTTTTGCTCTGGGTGGATATAATCCAATTCTTTCAAAGGGCTCATTCCCCATTCTTCCAGAGTCAAAATCTTTTTGATAATGATTTTAGAAAAGTTATAAACTTTTCTTGTATTCGCCGGGTAAAAATGTTGGAACTCACATGACCCTGTTTCTGAGAGTATTATCTCATAATTCATCCTGTATTTATAAACAGTTTTTGTATAACATACTGTATCCAGATATCTGGACATTACTTGCCATGACTCATTTTTCCATTTCATATCACTGTTTTCTAAGAGAAGTATGACCTCTCTTTTTTCATTTAGATCAAACAATTCCGTGTTTTCTTCTTCTATTACCGCTGAGGAGTAAGAAGGAGGATTATTATCTGAATCCTTTTTGGATTTCATAAAATCCATAAATTCTTTGTACATCGGATGGCTTGTATCAATACCACTAGTACTTGCAATATTATTTGCGGATATTAGTTGTTTATTTCCATGTTGAGCGAGGATATGACCTCCCTTTCCTCGTGGTGGACCACGTCCTCTTCCCCTTTGTGGAGGGGGCCATGATGGTCTCATCCTGAAATAATGAATAAACATTATTAATTTAAATATTCTCTACTGAGAAAATCTGGAAGACTATTATCGTCACCCTTTTTATATTGTATTTCAAAATCAAAAGGTGCTAAAAGCGTCTGCCATATAGCAAACATCTGTTTAGAAACATCGTGTTTACAATCTTTATTAAACATGAGTTTGGCTTCTTGGCAATCAGTTTTTATCAAAAACTTTTGATTATAAAGATCGCCTTGAAATTTAAGAACACATTTTACTATAGCCAAGATTTCTTTAGCTATAGTAGCATAATTTTTCTGGGCTGGATTCCATTTACCAGAATAAAATTGAACAATATAATGTCGTTTATTATCAGGACAATATTGTGTTTAAACTCCACCATATCCCATGTCTGAAGCATCTGTCTCTACTGTCTTTTCCCACTTTGGATTAGCCAAAGTGAGGCAAGGAAGGTTTTTAACCTTTTCTTTAATCCTTTTGACTGCTTCAGTATGATCATTTGACCAAGCTTTAAGATTATTTTTCAGCATGTCATATAAAATAGCTGAATCTTTTGCCAAGTCTTTTATAAAAGGAGCAACATAATTAAGGCTCCCAAGAAATCTCTGCAATTGAGTCGTGTTAGTAATAATATCAGGAAATTTAGAAGCAAATTCAGTACTCCTATTAATAGGACTAATATTACCTCTTTCAATATTATGACCTAAAAATCTGACATTTATTTTAAACAAAGCCATTTTAGGTTGAGATAAGACCAAACCATTTTGCATAATAATTTTCTTAAACAATTCTAAATGTTTAAACTGAGTCTCTATATTTTTAGAAAAGACTAGAATATCATCTATATAAACAATTATGAAGTTACTATATGGCATGAAAATATCATTCATAATTTTCTGAAATTCAGAAGGAGCATTTTTCAATCCAAATGGCATGACGTTCCATTCAGATTGCCCCATTGGAACATTTAAAAGCGGTTTTAAACCTATCCAATTCTGCTAGCTGAATCTGCCAATAACCTGATTTCAGATCAAATTTAGAAAATATAATGGCATCATAAACTCTATCTAATAAATCCTTTTTATTAGGAATTGGATACCTAATCCATCTTAATGTCTTATTAAGAGGTTTATAATTTAATATCAAACGAGGAGCTCCCCTTTCTTGTTCAGCATGCTTATTAACATAAAACGCTGTACAAGATCATGGTGATTTGGAATGCCTTATAAGGCCTTTTTGCAGTAAAGAACTAATTTCTTTTTTGCATAACTCCAGGTATTCCGAGTTCATCTGGCAAGATCTGGCCTTGGTTGGGATATTATCCTCATTAAACTCATCTTCATATGGAAGACTAACAACATGCTTTTTCCTGTTCCAGAAAGCATTAGGGTGATCTCCGCAAATATCAAGAGAGAACTGATTAGATAAAATCGTAATTTTTTCCTGTAATTTAGGATTTTGTAAAATATGATCTATTTCAATACTATTGATCTCTTGTTGTATAAAACTGACTTGATTATTTTTTGAAATCAATTTTGCTGTTAAATCATTTATCATTCTAGTAAGTGGTTTTGTAACAAACTCCATTATAAATGGTTTGTTATTCCAAGTGCCAATAATTTTATTATTATCCTAATGAGTCAGTGGGAAAATATCATTTATAAAAGGTACTCCCAAAATAATTTGATTGATGATATTTTTTACCAAAACAAAGCTTTGAGGAACACAACTCTTTCCTTTGCATATAAAAGCTTTTGGTAACTTAAATTCAATATTCATTTTTCTACCGTTAGCAGAACGAAGTCTATGAGTAGTTTTATGAAAATATTTTGAAGGTATAAGTCCTTCTTGAATACAATTTAAATCGGCAGCACTATCAATAAGGGCTATAAATTCTTTTTTATAATTATAATCTATAAGAAGAGTAATTTTAGTGTAAAACTTTTGGGAAGTAAAAGCTTTAAGACTATATAATTTTTTTTTTTATCATTTTGCAAATGCAAATTTCTCATAAAATCAAGACTATTATGTTCTCCTTCAAGAGAAGACGACGATTCTGAGGCATTACCTAAATCCTGGAGACTTTGGATAGCATCAAGTCTTACCTCTATTACTACATTCTTTTCTTTCAGACGTATAATGTCGTCTTTGAGATTATTAATCTCATCCTTTAGATCACTGATAGTAGTAGGAGAGCTTATCATTTTTCTCCTTTCAAGTAAGAGATTTTTAACCTCTGCCATGGTATATGAACCTTCCTTAGTAGGACTTTCTTCAGGAATATGATTCTTGTTCTTTTCAGAAGAACTAGTAGTATTACTAATCTTATCAATGATTTGAGCTCTGATTTCTGGATCCTTAATATCTTGCAGGAGCTCTAACACCTTATCATTATCAATGACATTTATACTCATTTCTTTGAATTGTTCGTAGATCTTATAAATATCATCTTCTTCATTAAGATTTTTTTCACATACCATTTCTTGTTGACATGGTGAACATTCATCATCAGAAGTCATATAATCTTCTTGCTGGAGTGCTTTAAGATCTTCACTTGTTGATGACGATCTTTCACTGCTATAGTCCTCTGATTCTGATAGTCAGAATTAAGCATAATCTTATAAAGAGAATCTTTTATATTATCATCCACCTCAAGGCTCTTAATCTTTTCCTTGACTCTACAATCTTTTGCATAATGGTCATATCTTCCACACTTGTGGAAAGTATCAGATGACTTTTTATAATATGATACTTTTTCCTTCTCTTAGAAGAGTCTCCTTTCCCATCTTCAGCTCTTCTAATTTTCTTTTCTATTCTCTTTTTCTTCCATTTTTCATAGTCTTTTCTGGAAGATTTCTTTTTCTTTTTAGGAGTATCATCACTCCTTTCTCTAGATTTTTGCTTCGGGATATCAAATGCAAATTGTTCGCAAAATTCTCCTAATTGCTTTCTTTCAGTTAAGCGATGTCGCTTAATATGTTGGTTCAACTTAATCTCATTACATAATGCTAATCCCTCCTGGACACAAGCACTAATGAGCTTTCCATAAGTATAATTATCATAATTTATACTATGATTTTCTCCTCTAATGGCCTTCCTGACCCTTTCTGCAAAGAGGTTTGGTAGACCATCTATGAACTTGGATTTCCAATGACTGCTATTACACTCTGTCAATTCCATAACTCTGCAAAGGAATACATATTTATAATACCTAAATGATGTAAGTGTTTTACATCTTAGGTTCTGAAGCAAAGTCCTAATGGTCTCACTATTATCTAACCATCTTCCCGAGAAGTGCTCAATAATATTCAGAACTAGTGTATAAACTGCATTCTGATTATATTGTTCTCCTTCTTGTTTTACTGCTTGGAGAATCTTATCCCTTCGTTCTAGATTGAGATAATTATCCCACCATCCTTTTAATTGGCCTGTAAATCCTGCAGTAATCATATCTGCAATAGTCTTATCACTATTTTTATTAGTCTTACAGATAGTACTGTACATTAACATTCTATGCACAGTTGTATAAATCTGTCTATCTGTATAACCATCTATGTTCCATTCATAGATTTCTTTACCATTATAACTATTAGTTATAATATGTTCATGTTCCTCTAGTAGAACATCTTGAGGAGTAGGTCTAGGATAATAGTACATCCTTTGGACTGGTTTCCTAGCATATCTTTATGAGATTTTATTAATCTCATCATAAAATTCTTTCTTATTGCTAGGTCCACCTTCCAATAAATTCTTAGCATTTATTGGCTGAACATCACCACCCTTGAACTTTTTTTCCAAGAAGTTTTCAAGCTCTGAATAATCTTTTATCAAAATCCTCTATATCCGGCGGAGGTTGTACGCTGCTATGAGCAAATTTCTCTTTTCCTTTTGTCTTAGTAGGTAAAAGAGAAATAAGCTTATCAACTTTATCATGTAAGGAAACAATATGTTCTCCTAAAATACTCATGTAAATATTAGCATAATTATGCTGTTTAATCATGGCATTAACATGCATAGTCGTAACTAATGCTGTATCATTTTCAAATAATTTAGAAAAAGCATTAAAGTTCACAACCTTATCATTTTTATTAATTTGAAAAGACTGCTGAGGAGGAAATATTGATTTAGTAATTTCCCCATTGCTTAAAGTAAAATCTCTTTCAAGCATTGAAATATAATTATGAACATGTTTGCACATAAACCAAGGAACAAATGCAACAAGACGATTTATTCCAGAATCTATAATATCTTCATAAAATTCTTCTTGAAAATCATGTAATTCGTCTTTATTAAAGTATTTAAAAAACCATATTCTAAAAGGTTTCCATTTCTTTCGCTGAAAATCTTTAGCTATACGAGCTCTTGCCGGAGAACCCGGACTAAAATCGATGATTTTGTCAGACATCATAAACAACTATTAACCAATTATTCCATCTGAAAAATTCATTTCAGATTCAGTTATATCTAAATCAGAGCTGGCTTTATCAATAGGTTTAGCTATATTATCTTTATCAATTTTTATATTATTACATCTATAAGTTTCCCTATTCTGAGAAGTAGATGCTCTAGAAGGAACTTGAACAATATAATCGATAGGAGATATATACGAGGAATTAGATCTAAGCATTCGAGAAGACATACTACGATTATCAATATTTTCATGTATGTCCATAGAATCAGAAAATCTAATTTTAACAGTTCCATCATTCAACTGTTCAATTTCAGAAACTTCAGTATTAATATTATTTCTGGGTTGAGTTGCACTTTCTATAACCCATTCTTGTGGAAAATATATTTCTTCCCACTTGATAGGTTTTCTAGTGACAACCTTAGATTTATCAAAATTGGTTTCTATAAGAATAGTCTCATTTTTAAAATCAATCATTCTGCACATAGGGTTCAAAGTGTGCAACAATTTATAATATATTCTATAACAAATACAAATAACTTCAGTTCCAGGTATATAATCATAACCATTAAGCTTAACATTAAGCATAAGAGCATTTAAAGAATTATCATCCTGTAAAGAGATCTGCAGATTAGGGTAAACATTAAAATAAGCTGGTCCATAAGCTAGACTAGTCTGAATAGTTCCTATCAAATATTTCTTTCAGTTATAATTTCTACCATCACGTAAAGCTGCTATAAAACTTTCAGGTAGACCATGCAAAGTAAGGGGCTTAAAAGCCACCTGTACCAAACCAATATGCATAAAACGATAGATATCCCTATAAGGGGCTAAATCATTTTCAGATAACAATCTAAAAGTTTGGTTTGCACTATCAATAGTGATAGTTTCTTCTGTGGTTTTAACCACCTGTTTGAGACCTAATTTCTCAAAAGTACCTATCTGATATATAATCTTGGGTGCAATCTTAGGAATAGTCCATCTATTAAGAAGGTCAAATTGTTGAGGAATATTAAACTCCTCTTTCTTACTGTTTTTAACAGTACATTTTTTTTAATGATATTCATATTTAAAAACTGTGTTGAACTATAACACCTATAGTTACTATAATTCATGGCTCTGATACCATACAAATATGGATCGTTCAATCAATATAAGGAACCTTTAGTTTAACATAGATAAGGCCTGGCAAGATTCATGAAATCCTTACTACTCGGGTCCGCCCTCCACATGGGTAATCCAACGGGTAATCCAACAAATTTCTTCAGTGATATTTCATAAACATGCCTGATTTATCTATATTTGACCTTATAATAGATTGTTCAAACTATATTTAATAATAACATTCGCCATATTATAGTAACCTAGTATGCTATAATTCAACACAACAATCTAGCCCATCATTCGAGCAAGAATATCTAGAAGAAATTAAAACAGGAAAGAAATAGTACCTTAAAGACGAACACTCTGTAGGTGTAACCAAATTGCAAACCTTTTATTCAAACTTAGAAAATATTACAAAGAGAGTTTTTTTAGAGAGAGAGAGAGAGGGGTTAATAATAATAATAATAATAATAATAATAATAATTATTATTATTATTATTATTATTATTATTATTATTATCATAGTATTTGTATAAACTAAATGTTTAGAAGTTGAAACTTTGTCTACTCTACTTTGATTGAAATGTATTGAAATTTAATTGATTAACAAAAAAAGTTGTTTGTACTTTATTTTAAATATATATATTTCTACACGTGTAATGTGCTAGTATGATACAATTGAGATCCTTTTTAATTGTCGAAGTCATAATACTCTATTATATGAGTATAAGAGTAATCAAAGTTGAACAAGTTATGCTTACCGATTTAACATACCATAGAATACCAAAATTGAACATCAAAATAGTGGACCATACCAAATTAAAATGGTATGGTAATGGTATAATGTTTTAAAAATTGAATATCAAAATTACGGTATGAAAAATTTCAAATACCACACCGTACCATACCGTATCCACCCCTAGCAGTATCAGTACACAATTACAATATAATGTATTGGTAAAATCACACAACTAGTTCCAAACTATGAATGTAAATATACAACTACACATAGTAAATACATACCAACACATATAACTATAATCACGAATACATAGGCTCCCAATTGCAATATCATGAAACAATAAATACCAAAAACATTTTCCATATGATCATAATTACAAATACCCATCCTCTCATGGAACCACAATTACACATATCCGGTCATCTCAGGGAATTCACACACAAACTGTTAGTGTATCGACGTGGTATTCGAATCAATCAGTGTTAGTATTCATACCAGGCGTGGTATTCAAGTACCGGCATGGTACCCGAGCCAACCAACAGTTACAAACAACATGCACAATTACAATCACAATCACAATGAACAATAACACTTGAAACCACAAGTAAAGTAAACAAGTTCATTGCATGAGATTATCAACATGATATCATATTTTCCCCCATCATGCATTGTACAAGTGATACTATAAAGTAGTAGACATACATACATGTATACATATATAAATTGAAAAACATATAACCATCACTTACCTCGAATCAAGCCTCTTGGAAACTCTAATGGAACCCGAGCTTTCCCATTGTTCAATGTCTTGACTCGTTCTTGGTCTAAAACAATAAATGCATACAACAATCAATAAAAGATGACCTAGTAATATCTGAATTATACTAAATTCTAACCCATGCCAATTCATGATTATTCTATCTGATCCAGGGACTTTTCTATTATTAAATCAAGTCAAAACCCTCCCCCAAGAGTAATACTTAGATTATAAGGCTTAAGAATCAATTTACAAGATGGTGGAGTAATGAACTTACCTTTATCGACGAATTTGGTGGAAAATTGAGTAAACACAACTGCCCTAGTTTGCCCCCCTCAAACCCAAAAACAATGTTGCAAAACATAGGAGGTTTTGAGACTTTCTCTGCATAAAATTCCGACTTACCCTTCTATAGCGATTCGATCCGTTATAACGACACCTGCCATAACGACTGTTGTCCCGCTATAGCGCATGCATAGACCCGCTATAGCATATTGCACGAACTTTAAAGACTCGAAAACCCCTGAAAATCCATTTTCACAACATACCTTCTTTCCTTGACGTCTCAAACTATCCCCTTTAGGCCAAGTTTGATTTCGAGAGTTTTACTCACCCGAATTTGATTTTGTAAAGTCCTACGGATTCCTTAATGTCTTGGCTATTAGAAAATGTAACCACCCTGGACATATCACCTCCACCCATTCCCTGATGGCCCTAGACCTCACCTCGCTCAGATTCTGTCTAAAACTGGCGCCCTAACCTAAAAATTTTAAGTCACTACTCGAAAGTTTTTCTGCCCAATTTTTTTTACTATTGGCCTACTCGTAATGATCGCGAATTGTTACCATAATAATCTTTACATAAATAACACATGTCTTTTTACCTACAGATCATGTGACGGTGAGAGGATTATAGGAGATTTGAAAAAGATATCATAAAGATAGAGTAGTTCACAAAAATGGTATAACATAAAGTTAGGAATGTTATATTCCTGAATTTGTAGTATATATATAGAAAAACCAAATACGTACGTAAAGTAATTATAATATCCAGAAGTGAGGGTGACAGTTACCCTTTGTAGAAATAATCGAAGTTTCAAGGAAACATCATATTTGGAAGCTTCAAATTAAATGTCTCTTTTCTTTTTTCTTGTTTCAAGAAAATGGTTTTTTTTTAAAAATGTAATAAATATATATACGTGTTATAATCTTTTAGTAAAAGAGATTAATGATCCAGTTGGCTAGGGGAAACTTTGTGTTGCAACATTAAGTATCGACCTCTGAAAAAATAAGATATATGGATGAATTATCAATAAATAATTTCTATTGAAGAAGTCTATCAATAATCTAATTGAATGATGAATAAGTGATTGATTTAAAAAAAATATTTATTACGAATAATTTAGCGATCGATTAACCATGAGTTTTACTTTTATATTGTTCTTGTTTTTGTAGTGCATATATAATCCTCATTCTCTCCTAAACTTGTTAACATAGTTTCGAATAACATATCAATTTGATTTTTCTTGAATAGATATCACATAAGTTTATCAAGCTATATATTTATTTTTCTACCTTAATAATAGTACACATCACATGTTTCCATCTTTATATTATATATATATATGTGTGTGTTTGTTGTGCAATAATTTCATAGATGCATATATGATTCTTATACATAAATTTCAAATATTAAATGATTATATAAAAGAAAAGGTCCGAACTCATGTAGAAATATTAGGCAACGTTACAGGTGGATTTAGGATTTTAAGGTCATGGGTGCTCAAGCATACGGAAGTCACTAGGATTTTATTATTGTTTTCATCTATTTAATTTAATCTCACTTTTACATTTAAAATTTCTTCAAAATATTATACTTTAATAAGAATTAATTTTAAGGTAAAATGATTTAATTTTTTTTTAGTTCTATCTAAATTTGTAAATTAACAAGCATTCGAGATAAATATTGTTAGTAATATGTACAAGTAATATGAGATGAAGAGAGTATATTTTCTTATTCAAATTTGATCCCTAATATTTATTACTTATTCATCAACTCTTTTCTCAATATCTAAGAATACATCAATTAATAGAAATATTACGGTAAATCATATACTTTATTTATTATTTTATAAAGATCAATAAAATTTATAATGAACAAATAAAAATAAACGTAGAAACAATATATAGTGTACACACTTACCATTAAACTATTGGTAGTTGGTCGGATTCAAGCATGTGTACTCCTACTCTGTGCTTTTCTAATAAATCAATAATTGAAATTAATATTGCTATAATTTGTCAACGTTTCCAACATATCATTTCAAACTGGGTATAGTAGTGATGGTTATTGAACTTTAAAAGGCAGAAAAAATATTCCAATAATCATACGACACTATGGTTAGAGAATATATGATTATTTATGGTAATTATTTAGCGATAATTAACATTATATAAATGCCGTTAAAGATTTTAACGACTTTGACTGTAGTGACATTAACTTAGTTATCGCTAAATTTTTTTTCCGATAATACTAAAAGAAAAATTTATTGCTGTTAAATGTCTTTTTTATTATAGTGTATATAAATCTATTAGTGTTTCTCTTTATTTTAACTGATGAGGAATAATTGACACATAATTACAAAATACATGTTTCCCTTATTTTGGAGTACTTTAGGCAGTAAATTAGCAAGGTTATAAAGTGATCAACAAGGACTGAAATTTGCATGATTTTCTTATATTTGTCAAGATATTATTGTTCGGGACTTACTTTATCAACAACTAAAAAAAGTGTTATATTGAGATTTTGATGCTAAAAGATTATTCATTTTGGTATTGTTATCTAGCCCGTTGAGAGGAGTGTAACACATATATTAAAAACATTGTT
>JAJOOO010032074.1:0-11530 GCA_029582685.1 Solanum piurae
GTCGTTGTGGTTTAATTTAATGGGTTTGTAGTGGCAAATACAAATCCACCCATGTGTTTATGGCTTGCCCGAGAGGGAGGTCGCGAAACCAAGACCACTAGACTGATGGCCTAAGGAGTGGGTCGACATGAGGTTTAGCCCAAGAGGGTGAGCCCTAGTCCTATATCCTAACACTCAACTTGAGAGAATAAGTGGGGTAAGGCGTAGGCTGGTCTTCATGCAGCAAATGGGTGTCTGAGAGGAACGCATTTGAAACGGGGTAAGTTGCCCGAGAGGGAACTTATTTCAATCCAAAAGTTTGCCTAGTCACTATTATCTTGAAAATTTCCTATCGAAAGCATGTACCCAACTATTTATCTCAACTTTTATTCCAGTCACACCACAAGAACACTTCCCCATACTGATTATCTTCTTATTTTTGGGTTTTTTCTATACTTGTGATAAAACCCCCAAATTCTTATTTGACACTTTTGTGTCCCCCTCTTTGATTTACAATGTTTTTCATCGTTGATGTCTTTAGCTACGACTAGTTAGAACTTAATTTTATTTTTCTATTAATTCTCAAAACCACTCCCTTGGGACACAACCCCAACTCTTGGTTTAGTTACTATACTATTGCACGATTCGTAGACACTAGTACTGGAAGTTGTATCGTAGATTACTCAATTGAAACATCACCCTTTACAATCGAAAAGACTACTAAAATGTCTATTACAAAAGGAAATGAAACATAAGAGTTCTTGTCCTCGAATCGATGAGGACATACCAAGTCTTGGAGGAAACTCTATCCAAGCACTTCAATCCTAGCTAGAAGCAATCACTAGCCGGAACCTACACTTGGTAGAAAATGGAAGAAATATGTATTAGCACACAAAATGTACTAAGTATGATGACCATGGACAAACATGCTTAAAAAGGACATTTTGTTTGAAAGTCATGCTTTTATGCCTTTTTGGTAAATCTTCATGAACATTGATAACCGAGGGGTAATACAAGTCACAACCAACATACAAGTCACATTTTCACATTTGAAAAAGATCACGTATAAACCTTTAGCTTCACCTTGAGCTTCCACCTCAAGTAACCCTCAAGCTATACCTTGTGCAATGTATGGGGAGCGTCCCATACCACCACCCACACTAAGGCACCACCTTAAGGTCACCAAAAGTAAGTTTACCATTCACCCTTTCCACCTTTACACAATAAAGCATATAAGAGACATAAACATTACATGAATCACATCATCACATTAAGAGATACATCTAAGAAAACTGTAAGTCATACTTGTGCAATGTGCAAGTAGCATCCCATAATACTACTCACACTAAGTACTCCTTTCAAGTCAACATAGATAAGGCACATTCATATACCATAAGTCATGACAAGGAAGTAACTCATAAACAATCCAAGTATAGCATGCATGCTTACAATAGACAATAAAGTCAACATTCTTCGATACCTTCATTTAGAGAACTTTCATTCATTAGCAGCTAAAACTTAGACAATTCACTATAGCCCTACCATAGCCTACTAGTGCAATACATGGATAGCATCCCATACTACTACCCATTTTTCATAGAACTTTTCAAGAAACTACAATGCACATCTCATATGATGCAAATAAGCATTTAACCGACATAGACCATGATAGCTTGTCATAGAACCCCACACCGTAAAAAGGTGGTCAACTTACCTAAGGTAAGCCCGTTAACTTTAGCTTAGGTGAATCCACTAGCTAGACCTATGTGGGCACATAGTTAAGAGATAAGCAAGAAGTTCATTGATATCCGGCCTAACGTAGGGAGGACTTCCATCTTTACCTTATCCTTTCCGTGCTTAGCCTATATTCCCATAGAGTAGTTTCATTTCATTACATTAACGCACTTGAGAGGGACACCAACATTAGTCCTACCGACCCAAGGAACATTACAAGGATAGCTTATTGACTTTTCTAGAAAGAGCCACCACCATTAGGTCTACCATTTTAAGGTTCATCATTTCACACAGGAAAGGGCCACCACCATTAGTGTGTTTGAGCGTGACATCCAATCCAATTAGTGTGTTTGAACGTGACACGCGATCCAATGTATGTGTTGGAACGTGACACCGTATCCAATGTATGTGTCGGAATGTGACACCCAAACCAATATATGTGTCGAAATGTGACATGCGGTCTAATCAACACAACCACAATCATATTCAAACTCATAATATACATACTCATAATCATACAATCAAGTGTTGATTCGTGGCACACAATTATTCATTCATACTCATTTACATACATGCATGCATTACTATGAAGCAATTACCAACATAAATTACACAAACATGAAATCAAACCATCACCTACCTCGAAACCAAGTTTGAATTCCCCTAAGGCACTTGAAGCTTCCCTTTCCAAATTCTTTCCGCTTTTTCAGGATCTAAAAACAACTAAATAATGCAAGGATCAATAAACTAAGCCTAATTACCCAGATTATAATCAAAATTATCAAGACTAGGCCAAACCCAAGATTCCAATACCCAACTTAGGGAGTTTTCCACTATTAGTTTAAGGTCAAACCCCTCCCCCAATGATAATCACCCATGAATCTAAGTTCTATGGATCCAAAATTAGATTAGGGAGTAAGAACCTTACCTTTAATGCTATAAGAGGTGGACAACTCTCAGGAACTTGCCCTGGGTCATTTATTAGTTCTCAAGAACGAAAGTTCCAGAATAATAACGTTTTTGGGGTTTAATCCCGACTTAACTCGCGACTGGGCTGCTACGACGGACCCCATCACGCCACAGCGCCCCCCCCACCAGCGGGATAAATTCTACCCTGGCGACTTGCGCAGAGATAAAACATCAGAATTAGAGTTTCAAACCACCATTTCGCAACACACCTTAAGTCCTTGACGATCAAAAACTAGTCGTTCACGCTAAGATCAGTTTTGGGAGTTCTACTCACCCGTATTTGATTCCGTAAAGCCGTACGGGCTCCCTAAGGTCATGGCTATCCACTCATGTAATCAAATTCATTATTAAATCTCTAATTATTTACTATATTTCCCTAGACCTCACATGACTTAAATATCATCCAAATCTTGACTAGGCTAGGAATTTTTAAGTCACTACTCAAAAGTTTTTTGGTCCCAATTTTTTCCCCAATGACTATTCCCTAACGACGCATGCAAGTCGTTACACAAAAATAAAATATATAAAGTACTGCGAGATAGAAAGAAAAAGAAAATATTAAAGAGGGTAAGAAAAATAAAAATGTAAAAAAAAGAAGAAAAAGAAAAGATTTGTCACGACTCGAGAACACCCTCTAGTCGTAATCGGCGTACTTGACCCCGAAGGGGTCTCGTACAAGCCTCTTAGCATTCATAACATTCGACATATAGTAATAGTGTGTAATTTAAAACTTTGTTTAAATCCAACAATATAAAACTCATTTATAAAACAGTGGAATACTAAGTCTCACATGGCCATCTCAGACACCATCTCAAAACATAAAAAGGGACACGGCCCTTTGATGAGTCCACAAATTGGACTCATTTAGGGATATATTTTAATAGAAGTTGTGTCCTCAAATGCTTTTTTTATCTCAATATCTAATAAAAACTCTTAAGTTTCAAGTATTTGAAGTTTGACAGAAAGCATGGACACTACTTCACAAAAAGGAACAAAAAGGCTGAATAGAACAAGAAAAGGAAGGTCTGAGGATCACCAAGTCCACTTGGTGAATCGCCGAAGGATCCCACTTTGCCTTTTATTCTAGTGTGCTGAGCCCTAAAGGAAAGGATCAATCGGCAAAAAATGGAGCAGTCGGCACATCATCGAGGAGTTCCGCGAAGCAGTACTATGTCGTCCAATGACCCAAATCACGACGATGCCGAAGGATGGTGCAAGACGGCGATGAACTACACCAAAGGGCTAATCACCGAGTTGATCGATGATTCCGACTAATGTCGATGAATGATCCGCCCCAGCATAGATTTCTGAAAAGCATAAATACTCGTTGAGAGTTATAGCTTAGTAAGGATAATTGGTAGGATTATTAGACAATATCAGATTCGTAATAGAATTTTTCATACTTTTTATTTTACTCTCAAGTGTGGAGAGGGTTTTGGGAAACTTGAAGAAAGGAGTTCATCTTCCCCAAATTTAATTTCTTATACCCATTTGATTTCACTATCATATTAGGTGTATTTTGTTATTTCTTGATATGTGGCTAAACACACCCATTCTTGGGGTGTGATTTAGCAAATATGAGTTGATAATATTGTTGGGTCTTGCTTACTGATAGGTTAGATGCATTTTAATGGTGATTTCACCTAGTCGTTGTGGTTTAATTTAATGGGTTTGTAGTTGCAATTACAGAGCCACCCATGTGTTTTCGGCTTGCTCGAGAGGGAGGTCGAGAAACCAAGACCACTAGACTGATGGCCTAAGGAGTGGGTCGATATGAGGTTCAGCCCGAGAGGGTGAGCCCTAGTCCCATATCCTAACAATCAGCTCGAGAGAATGAGTGGAGTAAGGCGTAGGCTGGTCTTCATGCGGCAAATTGGTGTCCGAGAGGAACGCATTTGAAACGCGGTAAGTTGCCCGAGAGGGAACTTAATTCCATCTAAAGCTTAGCCTAGTAACTCTTATCTTGCATATTTTCTATCGAAAGCATGTACCCAATTATTTATCTCAACTTGTATTGCGGTCACACCCCAAGAACTCTTCCCCATACTTGATTTTCTTGTTATTTTTGTGTGTTTGCTATACTTGTGACAACACCCTCAAATTTTTATTTGACACTTTTGTGTCCCCCTCTTTCATTTATAATATTTTTCATCGTTAATGTCTTTAGCTACGACTAGTTAGAAATTAATTTTATTTTTCTATTAATTCTCGAAACCACTCCCTTGGGACACGACCCCAACCCTTGGTTGAGTAACTAAACTATTGCACGATTCGTAGACACTCATACTGGATGTTGTGTCGTTGATTACGCAATTGAAACATCAAAAAGGCGTCGCTGCTGGGGAGTGGTGTTCCTTGAGAATTTTTAGATTAGTGAATTTTTTATTTTTCTTAGTTGTAGTTTACTAACCTTATTTTTAGTTTTGTTTTCTTTAAGTTTGTTGGTGTAGGCAGGTTCCCTGAGAATGGCTGAGGGAAATGGTGGAAACTCGGCTGAGAAGAAGCAAGAAGTCGAGAGAGACTTCACATTACCCGCACTGGTTACTCAGCTACACGAGTTAGCCACCAAAATAACAGAGGTGGAAAACCAGTGCAAAATTCAAGGGAGGTACATACCTCCTCACGAGAGGAAGCAGTCCAGATGCAGGGAGAACAATCATGGCGAAGACACGCTCCAAATCATTCTCCAAAAGATCACTGAACAAGATCAAATGTTGGAAGAAATGAAGGAGAGTATTGAAGTGTTGAATCAAATGGTTGGCTCTCATTCTAGATCGATCTAGCTGATAAGGACATTCTTGAACTATGCGGTGCCTCCTCTTCACTCAAATGAACTATTGGGGTTACCTAGTAACACCAGGACCAACCCAACCAATGGGTAATGAGTAAGGACTCACGTCGAGCCACGACGTTAAATAAGGCACTTCTTGGGAGGCAACTCAAGGTTTTAAATTCGTAAATTTTCTTTTACAAATAATGGTGTATTAGTGGCACAAATCTGAACGAGGAGAGTGGTGAAAAATATAGATTGGCGAGAAACAAATCAGTAGGCGGACCGCTGAACAGGTCAGTGCATCGCCGACCAGGTTGGAAATTTCGACGTAGACCTCCATCTTGACCCCAAGAAGCTAACAAGTCTGTACCAATCGGCGGGACAGGAGACCACTTGGCGATACGCCGAGTGGATCGGCAATTTCTACTAACGTCGCCGAACTAAAGCGAACTGAATGGTTTATAATGTCCAAAGGTCCGAAAATTTGAAATCTCTCACTTTCCCTCGCTCACAAATCTCCTAAACTCGCACTAAGGTAGCATTCTCTATAATTTAGCATTACTCTAGCATATTAGTTTGGGACTTGTGCTCGAAATTGGAATACTTTGCCACCTAGCTTTTCAAATTGAATTTAATTGACATTGACGGCTGGTTTCCTTTTCCTATATTTACATTTGAAAGTGTTGTACTCATTTGTAATAATTGTCTCTTAGTTGTGTGTATTGGGCCTTTCTGATAGAATTAGAATGATTGCATGCTTATTTTAATTCGAAAAGCTTGCATGTGTTGACTGATTGTCGAATGCTCATAATCTATGTACTTTTTAATGGGTTAGGCCGTGATCGCATGTTGTTTTGATTGGCTGGGTGAAGTTTGAGTAGCCCATGTTTGCGCTAAATGTCAATAATTTGCTCAATGATAGAGAGGGTCACACCGTTCTTAAGAGCAAATATCATCAAATGGTCAAATGCGGCAAGTTCGAAAGAAATATGTGTATTCCAGAAGTGGTGGGTCGTACGGGTTTTTTTCGAATTTCGTTACTGCATGCTTTAATTTTGATTTTGGGGTTTCCGGGATTGAAATTCTAGAAGATGGATCGAAAATGGGCACGTTGGACTAATTCGGCGATCTGGTCCGTGCTCGCCGAATCGTTCGGCGATTCTCCCAATGTCTCCATCTCACCCTTAGTATCAGGTCTAGTTGGTTGAGACTGTAACTTTTGGTGAGAAGCCAGGGTTCGGAGAAAGTAATCGGCAACTCGCCGAAAGTACTCTTGATCGCCTTCTGTATGCTATCTCTGAGATCGTTATGCACTGTAACTTTCGGCGGATAAACCTTTGTTCATCGAATGAGGTTCGGCGACTCGCCGATCAACTTGGCGAAACCTTCTGCAGAAAATTGAGTGTGATTTTATTTTTCTTCCTTAACTCCTCCCAAATCTTTTGCAGATATGGTACACACCAATTTAACTGAGCAACCACAGAAAAAGGCTAAATGCATTGCAATAAATGAAGAAGGATCAAACCCTCCAAAGAGAAAAAGAGATGACCTCCAACCGGGAGATAAAGGTAAACGAAAGAATAGCATAGCTAGGAAGGGTATGAATGTTGAACCGGCTTTTTCTAAGCCGGAGGGTGAGCAACCATTGATGAATCGAAGTGATGAACTCAGGGCTAGAGCTCAGCCCACATCAACTGGAACCCCTTCAACTGCCACTCCCCCGACTACTGTATTAATGCCAACTCCAACACCACCTCTAGTGGCCCCTGCACTTCCAGTAGCTCCACCTTCACCCAGATTGTTGAACAGATTGAAAGGCGATGGCTTACGAACTATTCTAAAAGAAAAGTTACTATCAATGGAGGGTCTGGAAGGCAAGCACACTGAAGTGCTTGACACACTCAGATATCATGAGTTAGAGCAGTTCACTAGGCCACGAGGACCTTACATTCTTTCTTGGGTCTGGGAATTCTACTTAGAAAATGGAGAGTTGGTCCCAAAGAATAAGAATAAGGCTAGTGAATTCCGACCGGTGAAGTCAGTTATGGTTAGAGGCAAGGAGGTGGAGTGTCACATCGAGCATATTAATGCGCTATTGGGTTGACCACTCCACTCGGTACTGCCCTACCAGGGTTTTCCTATTGCTCCATCCCTGGATAACTTAAAGGGTTGATTATCTCTGATGATCTTTAACACCGCCCCGAGGTGGATGGAAGCAGGAGCTCCGATTGAGAAAAGGGATATGAACATTGCCTCCCGGTACTGGTTTGGTTTCATCATCAACACTATTATGCCATCGCAGAACAAGTCCATTATGCGTCATCCTAAGGCGGCTTGCCTTGGTTCTATCATGGATAGGTGGTGGATTGACTTGGGACTGCTAGTTTCACCGGAGATGACTATGAGAGCCAAACAGAGACAAACGTCTCTGCCTTATCCTGTTCTGATCACTGAGTTATGTCGGCGTGCCAGAATACCCCGGGATCCTTCTAGTGATATAGAGGTCACTCCATCTTCCTCTATCGATATTCGGCGTATAGAGGCTGATTTCACACGAGAGGAGGCTGATGGGAGGAGAGCAGGTCCAGCAGATATCTCTCCAGAGGTCGATGTTGACTCATTATCTGCAGAAGGACCGTTGTCTACTCTGGCCGCGGAATCTTCAGGTATACCCTCCCATTCTTATCAGATCCCAGGTGCATCATCTTCCTCTCAGCCCACCAAGGTCACTCATGCCATGATCCTGAAGATGGGGCGGCTAGCCTATACAACAGATGAGAGGGCGACGCGATTGGAGAGATCCATCCCAGGGATGATTGACAGTGACATCTCGACTACGTTGAACCCTCTTAGGATCACGATTGATGATCTGATTGTCAGAGTCACTGCTTACGAGAACAGACAGGGGGAGTCACCCGAGGTTTCAGCATTAAAAGCCGAAATAGCAGAACTCAAAAAGGATGTAGCATATTTGAAGTCTACCAACTTCACTATATTGATGCAGAGAGCAGATGATGAGGATGGTCCTGAGACCTGGGGGATTCCTCCTGCTACTACCGGATATGTACAGAGGGATAATGCAGGGCATGCAGAGTCAGATGCAGAGACTGAAGAGGAGTTGATATCTGTGAATGTTGAAGAGACACATGAAAGCAAAGATGAGGTCATATTCAGAGACTTGCCAGATCTTATAGGAGCGATTGTGCAGCCGATTATCCAGACATCATCGATTGAGACGTCCACAGCAGCTCCCAGTGTATCTGGCAATGCTTTCCCGTTTGAGGCTACTACGGGCACTGATGCCCAGACAATACTGCTACACCAGTTACTGAGACTCCGACAGGGCGAGAGACTGCATACACATGACCCCTCTTTACCTCCCTCTCTGTCTTATTATAATTTTACTTTTGAACACTTTTATTTGCATTTGAGGACAAATATTTTTTATTTGTGGTGGGGTGAGGCCCACACCTTTTGTGTTGACAAATTCATGTTTTGTATATATTTGGGCTGTTTTGTTAAAAAATTGTTTTTTACACTGCTTTTTGTGGATGTTTGAGCTCATGGCTCACTTTTGTTTTAAATTACAAAAATGATTTTGACCCTTCCGAAATTTTTTGAATTTTTTGCACATTTTTGCCACCTCTCGTGTTTTGAAAGTGGTTGTTCTTTTACAAAATTTACATCTCAGTTCCGATCAATACTGATGACTTAAATAGTGCTCTCAATTGAACAAACATGAATGTGCGGCTACGATGACACCAAATGAAGTTGCATAGACAATATGTGAACTCTTTGCATCTTGTTGTGATTAGCCATTTACCAAATAGATTCTCTTGTAATGACTATTGATGATGTAAAATGGATTACGTCAAGGCTATCCATTCATTAACTTCAATACTTTGATGGATTGTTCACAAGGATGGAGGTTGTTCGGTATGTATGGAAGCCAAGGAGGGAGTTCAATGCCTTGAAGGAGCTCCCAATTAGGCAACACCATGCTTGGATGATATCTCGGAGTGTGGGAGGCCTAACGAAGCGAGGAGGAGAAAGTGAAGAATGTTCTCCATTCGGCGAGCTAGAGAACACTTCAGCGACTCGACAAATACCTTTGGCGACGGTTCCTAAGCTCCCAACTGCCCAAGGAGCTACAAAGGGGAAAACTGCTCACTAGGTGAGCTGAAGACCATTGGTGCATTGCTAAGTGGACTGGGCGATGGTTCCCAGACTTCCCAAAGTTCCAGTAACTTCCCAGCAAAGGAAAGGAGCAGAGTTCCTCGCCAAACCTATTAGGCACATCGCCGAGCCATTAGGCGAGCCCGACTTGGCTCACCCATTTCGGGTCACTTTTGTGCCCATCTATGTAATAATGCCTAAAACTATAAATAGGCCTTTAGGGTTAGACTATTTTGAATATTGATGAATGGTAAACTTAAATCCTTGTGTGAGTGTTGAAAGTTTGGTAAGCTTTTTTTGAACATTGTTTAGAAACGAGGGTTGCTTGGGATATCGATTCCCTTGAGGTCTTCGTAAGAGGTAGGTGCTATTGTAGGATTAATGGATCGAGGTCATTGGGTTTGATTTACCCTTTGGTTTCTTTTTGTTTCCTCTTTGTGTGTCTATCTATTTATCTTGATTAGGTGATTGTTAGGGATTGTAATTGGAGGTTTTAGGATTTAATACATCCTTTAGTTGCCAATTGTTCCTTTTCCTATGTCTATTCTTCTATATTTCTTTTGTTCCACATTTTATTGTGATTCTTCTTGTGAGAATTACATGAATTGCACACTAGCGAAAGTGTGTAGCCTTGTTTGACTTAAGTGTCATTGCCTTGTGTGATTAGCTTACTTTGAACCATGCATGAATAAACCCACAATTTATCATGTTAGTCTGATTGATTTAGAAATGTATCGTCTTGATATGATCTTAGGCAAATTTAACGAGTGCGAGCCAAATTTGACATATACCTCTTTTGTGGCCTACACGTGAGCGTATGAAACTCTTTTGAACACCCCTTGAGCCTTACCTTTCTTTGGAAGAACCTTGATGAACCCTACACCTTACTTGACCCACTACCTATAATCCTCTTGATTTGTGGCTTAGTGAATAGCCAACTTAGGCCAAAAGCCTAAGTTGGGGGTGTAGTGAAAAGGAAAAGGAGAAGTCAAGAAGTGCAAGAAAAGTCTCCCTTAACCCATGGTATTGCAAAACAAAACCGAAACCCTTCAAAAAAAAACATTGTGGAATGAAAAGTGCAAAAAGAAATTGGGTCTCCAAGCAATACATGAAGAGTGAATAAAAGGATGATTTAGAAGCACTAGAAGAAAAAGTGATAAGGGAAAGGAAAAGGACATGTTGAGAACACCACACCTCACGAGGGTGAAGAAGTCACTGAGCCTAAATGACCATACCTTTAAACTCAGCCCCATTACAAGCCTTGAAAATACCTTTTTGATCTTGAGTAAGCCAAACCGAAAGTCGATTGGAAAATAAGGGCAAACCTATGGGTGAAAACATGCATTGTGTTCCTCTTTTTGAGTGTGAGTGTTGCATCTGATTCCTGATCTTGAATTGATTAACCTCTATGTGTGAATACAGAATCATTCTTTATGTGAGGGGATTTAGATACTTTTTGTTGAACTTGAACTTGCACAAGTAGTAAGTATTGCGAACATGAGAATCTTTTGTAATGGTGTGTCACAACTTGAATCTTTGAGTACACAATTGATCTTCGCATAAGTAGTTTGAAGTTTTGTTGTGTACACATTCATGATTGAGTCTTGTGTAGCACTGCTTGAGACACCCTTTTGAACAGCTGAACTTGATTTTGCTTGAGGACAAGCAAAATTTTAAGTTGGGGTGTTGATGAATCCATAAATTGGACTCATTTAGGGCTATATTTTAATAGAAATTATGTCCTCAAATGCTTGTTTTATCTCAATATCTAATGAAAACCCTTAAGTTTCAGGTATTTGAAGTTTGACAGAAAGCATGGACGCTACCACTACTAAAAAACTGCTAAAAAACGACGGAAGAAAAAGCGACGGACAGCGTCGCTCCAAAAAAGCGACGGAC
>JAJOOO010032081.1:0-10102 GCA_029582685.1 Solanum piurae
GTAATTTGGAACTCCAATACTTGATAGCAAATATGAGAATTATATATATTATGATATAATATGAAAATTTAGAATTGAAATATATGTATTATGATATATTATGAAACTTAAATGACATAAAAAATTGAGACTTAAGATTGAGAGGATATAGAAAATAGATGAGAGAATAGATGATTTTGGAAGAAATAATAAGGAATAGAGGGGTATTTATAATATTAAAAATGGGTTAAAGTGTATTTACGATAACTTGAGGGTTTAAATTAAAGTATTAAAAGTAGGGGGTGGTAGGGGGTGTTGGGGAAGTGAAAAAGGTAAATAAATCCGTTGGGGGGCCCCACTAGCCGTTGCCCCAACGGATATAATTTAAAAAATAATAAAAAAAATAATTAAAATTGAGGGATCCCGCGAACCGGCCGGTTCAGACGGGCCGAGTCGACCGGGACCAAAGGGTGAACCGGCCCCTAACCGAGATATATTACGGAACCGGGTCCGGCTAGCCGGTTTTCGAACCGGTCGCGGGCCGAGGCGGGCCGACCCGGTCCCCTTGCCATCCCTACTCCATACTCCCAACTCTCGGCCCCTACCTAGGATACATAAATGTGTCCTTTAAATTGACCTCAACTGACATTTATGTCCTCTAATATTTGAAAAAGTAGACACTTAAACTTAAATAAAATTGAACAAGTAGACACATGCGTCTTACATGACATGATACTCATAGAACATTATGCAAAACAAAAATTTCCACATCATAGCTAGACATATAGGTCCTACGTAACATAATTATTATTATTTTATTAATCATTCTTAATGATGGGGAGAAATCGGAGTTCAATTCACACCACAAACTCCGAGTCAGTTTCATAGATGGTCACTCAACGTTAACTTTATTGCACTAAATTCAGTAAACTATTTTTACGATAAACAAGATACTTATATTTGCCTAAATAGTAAGTTTCAGTGTATCTCGAAAAGTCATAAGGATCATGAAATAAAAGAGACATCTTATTTGATACACTTAAACAGAATTTAGTGAACTTTCTATCATGAAACTGAGATAGTAACAAAAAATTAGTTTAGTGACTTTCATTGATACTTCAGCAAAATTAAGTACATTATTTACGAAAAAAAAACAAATCAACGACTTTTCAGTACGATAAATAAAAAATGAAGCGACCATCTAAGAAATCACCCCTTACAAATCATCAAGTTGTTCGTTAGTGTAACAGGTGGAGCTCCAACTGGTGGACATGAAGGAGATTTGCAATAACACTTATGTGCTTTCAAGTAACATTAGGATTTTCACCATGATTCAAACATTTCAATAGAACAACGCAATGAGGATCACTTTTACACACAATTTCATTATAGTTTGGTTTACTATTTGGAAGTTTACAATAACGGTTTTTTGTACTTGAAAAACACGCAGGTATTCTAGTCAAGCATTTCAATTGTCGAGCACAATTTGCAGTTGTTCTGCACCTAAAAGGTTTATTATCATGTGGAAGTTTGCAAGAGCATATGTTTGATATGTAGTAACATACATGATGTCCTCATTGCATTTTAAATTTTTTATGCAAATGTCACTGTCGTTGCACCTAGTAACCCTGTTGTCCTAAGAACACCATCAATAATATTGTCGAGTAAGTTAGTGAAAATATATCTGAAGTATCATGATATCTTGTCTAAATATGATTATAAAAAGAGTTATAAGAGTCAAAAACATGTAGAATGGTTTTATGAGTTTTGTCATAATTGAACTATCAGGTGTTCACTTTTCCTACCTGAAGTTCAGATGTGATTTGATAGACATTTGGTGATAGTTAAGGTAGAAAACTCACCCATCTGATAGTTGATGTCCAAAACTCAAAAAAATTGAAATATTTTAGGTGTGTTATTGACCCTTCATGAATCTTATATTAAGAATGCTACTCCATACATTTTGTTTCAGTGTCTTCATTTGTATACAATGATTTATATTAGTGAACATTTCAAATCAGATATTAAAAAGGTGTCAATTTTTTACGAATATAAAATAGTTGGTTAAGTAATGCACATTCAGAGGGAACCATCCTTCTTTTGATTAAACAACACTGAAGCACCTCATGGTAAGATACTTGGTCTAATAAATCCTTTATCCAATCAGTCTTTCAACAGACCTTTAATTCCTTAAGTTCTGCTAGGGCTATACGATAAGGAGGAATAAAGAGAGGCTGCATATCTGGGAGAAGGTCAATACCAAAGTCTATTTTCCTTTCGAGAGGAATGTCGGGAAGATTATCGAGAAACACTTCCGGAAACTCATGTATAATCAAAACTGACTCAAGAGTAGGGTCGAATATGTATCCCTAACCCGCACAAGATGATAAATAAAACCCTTAGAATTCATTTTTAGTGCCTTTACGCAAGATATGAACTGACCCTTAAGAACATAATTTATCCCTTCCCATGACATGATAGGTTCGTACGAAACCTTAAATGTGACCAATTAGGTTCTACAGTCTATAGAAGCATAATATGCACGAAACCAATCCATCCCAACAATAATATCAAAATCTAACATGTCAATCTCTACATGATCATTGTGAGTGACTCTATGATAAACGAAAATATAACAATTTCTATAAACTTTCTTAGCAACAATAGAATCATCAACAGGAGTAGAGACATGAAAGGGATTAGCTAGAAAGTATTTTGGGACCAACATCAAATCTGATGGTCACATAAAGAGTAACAAATGATTATGTAACACCCGAATCAAGTAGAGCATACACATTAAAATGAAAAACTTTCAACATACCGGTCACAACATCTAGAGAACCCTCATGATCCTGTCAAGTCTGAAGAGCATATAATCTATTCAGATGACGAGCAGTCGAAACATAACCACTAGGGTGAGCTTGCCTACCATCCTTACCCTTGCTAGATTGAAAAGGAAAATCCTTCACTTTGTGACCATTCTTTCCACAATCAAAGCAACCATCCATACCGGCTAAACATTTTCCTGAGTGACTCTTATAATACCTTTGGCAATCGAGAGTGGAAGATCCATTTCCACCACTTCCCTTAGGTTTAAGGTTAGACACCCTATCTTTGTTGAACTTAATGGTCAGAGCATTGGAAGAACCTTGACCGAAACACTTTATTCATAATTAAGGACACACTTGTCCACCAGACATGAAATGATAAAAGTCACTATCACCGATCCTTGCCCTCTTGGACTCTTTTGTCCTTTTATTGAACTTTTCCTCTTTAATTTGTTGGTCATGTATCATCAAATGGGAGGTAACTATATCCTTAATCAACATGGTGGTTTGACATTCCTTGAACACCAAATCGGAAATGCTCGACACGAACTTACTCCTTCTTACGCTAGAATTGGCAACCATTGTCGGAGCATACTTACCAGTTGAGTGAACTTCAAAGTATAATCTTTCACACTCATATTGACTTGACGAAGATTAATGAACTCAAGAACCTTTACTTCTCTCATCTCAAGAGGAAATAATCGATTGAGAAAAGCCTTTTTAAATTTGTCCCAATCAAGAGGACCCACATCAATAGACTTTGCTTTCTTCCATTGGTTGAACCAAACTTGAGCAACATCTTTGAGTTGGTAAGCATCCAATTCCGCCTTTTACACCGTTGACACTTCCATAATTCCCATTATCTTATAGACCTCGTCAATAAACTCTTGAGGATCCTCATCAACCTTAGAACCATGGAATTCTGAAGGTTTCATCCTAGTGAAGCGCCTTATCCTTGTTGTCGTGGTACCCATATTTACGTTCACGGTAGTAACAACTTCTCTGTTAGCTTGGGCTGTCATAGCTTAAGCCAACACTTTAAAAGTGACTCAGAACTCAAAATGAATAACTTGCTCAGCTAATGGATTAGACGAAACTTGAGGAACCTCAGGCTCCATATTCTCACCTGTATTTCTTCTCACATAAGCTCTTTACGGATCCATATACTAAAAATCATCAAATAAGAGTTATGAGAAGGACCTTTATAGAGATGAACTATATGACACGATTTAGAGTAGTGAAACAACTAGAGTTTTCTAAATGCTTTGTAGCCTTCTATTCCCATGTCACGCCCCGAGGCTATCTCATTTACGTAAATACGGGACCTAGGATCACAAGTAACCCCAAGCTAACCCTAAGCTAGTATATCATAAGCATACATAAAAAAACTAAACCACAGATACTATGCGGAAGCTTAAAACATAAGATAAACTGAAATGATGGGGAATACCCAATCTAAGTCTGAATATATAAATATTGAGTAAGGATTTAAGATACTGAACTATAACTCAAATACTAAAGCTGAATCGGTCTATGTCTGAAATAAGCCTCTAACTGACTAGAGATGATGGGACATTCCCCCAGTTAACTCTGGAAAAACTGAAACTAAAATGAAAGACTGAATGTAAAAGAACATGTCTATCATCCTCGAAGAATGAGGACTCACATATGATATAGTTGAATATGGATCGGGAACCGATCTACACATGATTTGAATGCTGAGGACCTGAACCTACATCACGAAAAGATGTAGCGCAGAGTATGCGTTAGTACTTGAAAGGTACTGAGCATGTAGGATAGGATAAAGCTGAACAAACATATGATTGAACAAAGCATATTGCACAATGATATAATATGAACATGATAAAGATACTAAGATATACCGAATATGAACTAAACTGGATGCAATGACCAAGTACATAACATGTTGAAGCTGAACACTGAAATATAACTGGGAACCTGGTCAATGCACTAGAATCTGAATGTGGGAGCTACTATTAACCGACTTAAAACCACATGAGCTAAATATGGAGTCCGATGTATACGCCTCATCGAGAGGACCCAATATACCTTGCCAAGGGTATAGAGGCATGCTGGCGTGATCAATAAAACTGGTACCCATGGAGGTGACTTATAAATCTACGAGGGCACGTAGTTCTAGGACTATGAGGGTGATTGACCCTAGTCCAACTCGGTCTAAGCCTACTCACAACTGGAAATGTGTACAATAAAACATAACTGATTGGATAGCTCAATATTCAGACATGCTAACTGAAAATGCAACATTAAGTACTGATAATGAAACACTTGAAAACTGAGGCATGTATATATATTTATCTGCCCTAGCTAGTGTAATTCATGAACTAAATGAATCTACACAACTAGGGTTCTGAATTTCATGCAAGGAACTAAGCAATAGTGTTACAACAACATGAAAATCTGATTAGGAATATCCTAACAACTAAATCATAACAATTTCTAAAGTTAAAGAAACCCTAGGTATAGACAGTATGAATGGAATCAAGAATCTAACTGAATTCTAGGGACCTAGTGGATGAAAGGAATCCACCAGTTAAATCCCACATACCTGGTGACGAATTCCATAGAGAAATCTTTCGATTTCGGGGCTGGAACTGAAGAGAACCTGTTGCGTTCTTGGTAAGGGTTGGGTCGACTGCTTCTCCTCTTTTCGTTCTAATTGAATGAATTTTGGAGAATGAATTGAATAGGGTAAGTTCTAATTAAGTTACTAAGCTTAAACTAACCAAAACGTCGTAGTTTAAGGGTTAAACAACGTAGTTTAGGTGTCCAACACATAGGGGAAAAGACCAAACGACCCCTGACTTAAAAACTGTCAGGGCCAATGACGGGCCTGACCAATGGACCATGACTGACCTACGATCCTTCCTGGTCAGTCGTCATTCGGGTTTAGAGAGGGGCAACTGAGGGTCAAGATCCACAGACCTGGACCACGACCCGTGGTCTGACCGTGGGTCATGCCTTAGCTAGATTTTCTGGGGTTCTGGGGAGGGAGTTGCAGGTGGCCAACCACGGACCCACCTACTATATCACTCCAGAAATTTGTAGGCTAAACTAGATTCTAACATGTGGGTTAGAGTCATGGATATAACTCCCTATAATCGAAAGAAGAAATAGTAGCAATTTTCCAGAACCTCCAGGTGTCACCCACAGAGGGGACCCACAGGGCGTTGTTGGATCCATGCCACGTGGGTGAGATTGTAGGTGAGCATCCTAGGGACTGCCTTAGGCAGTGAACCACGAGACCAGGACCCATGCCACGTGGATGGGTCCACGGTTCATTGTTGGGAGTCGTGGGTTAAGGTCCCAAAACTCAAGTCCCAGAACCCAAACCACGGTTCACCAGCACGGGCCGTGGATCCAACCATGGTCTATCAGTGAGGCCTCGTGGGTGGGGTCTGTGGGACGGTTAAGTGAGTACTTAATGGTCTTTTTCTGGTTTTAATTAATATAAAGTGATGTCATTTTAGACTAATTTAGACCTCATATATAAGGATTTTAGACCACTAAATTAAATCATTCATCTCATCATTTCTAAAACCCAAATCAATTCCCAAACTTCATCCTTACCGAAAAATTCTCTCTCTCAAAAACTCAAAGAAGAAGAAGAAGAAGAAGTTGGAGCTAGGGTCTTTCATATAAAATTCATAGGGATATGTAACCAAGGTATGGTAGATGTTCATCCATGGAGTCCCTTCAAAATCTCAATTTCAAAGATAGAAATCCCTCTAAGCTAGGGTTTGATTCTAAAGTAATGGGTTTCTTTCAAAAACGATTCTAATGCTTGAATTACTTTATGTTATGTATGAATTGATGATTTCTTATGGTTTTTATGTTGAAATCCCCAAGAACCCATGAAACTCCCATATTTCTCAATTATGATCTTGTGGTGTGGGTTTGTTGACGAAAGAAGAATGTTATGGGATTATGCATGTAGCGATTGTGTTACTTGAATTATGTTGATATCTATGTCTAATGTAGTGAATTCTAGATGTGTTGATTGATATGATCTTTGACCCTTGAAAGGGTAAGATATGATATTATGCATGTTTTATGAAATTTATGTATATGCTTTAAGAACACTTTGAAAGTGAAGTGTCTATGATTATGATATTGAATGGTTATTATCATATACACACATATGCATGAATATAATATGATGTGAAATGTTTTCTCACAGTATAAAGATTCCAAGGTGTTGACACCCAATTTTGGCTCTCCACATTTATTTAACTAAAGTTTTAATAATAATAATATATGTTTTTGTAGGAATACGAAAAAAATTTAATTATTTATTTTGATAAATTTATTTCATAAATATTATTTCTTATAAAAATTAAATATATTATCTAAATATTACTACTTACTTTCTCATTTTTAAAATTTATGTCATATAAATATTGTTCTTAAGGGGTTAACTCGATTTTTTTTATATAATTTCTATTGTTACAATAAACATTTTCGACATTATTAAAAATTAGGAAAAAAATCTTAATTAATTAATGAGTTACTAATTTATATTAATTTTATTTTTAGAATGACTAATTTTGTCAAAATAAGCTAATCTTGCAAAAATAATTATTTTTAATTTAATAAATTATGACTATTTAATAAAGAAGAGGTTTTAATTTAAATGGATTTAATTTGAGCAAATTTGGCAATCCAAATCTCCTTAAACCGGCCAATCCGTGTACGCCATGCAGGTGAGTACATGGATTGTACATCTTTAGCTTAAATCTTGACCTACGATTAGATCTAGCGGTCCTAGTTAATTAAGCTTTTACCATATATATATATTTTCCTTTCAATTCCTGATTTAACTTAACCGTCCGATCAAACGATCGAACGGCCAAAAACAAACAAGACTTTTCTTCTCTTTCTTTTCCAAGACCAGCACTTCAACTTTTCAGCCCGTTCAGAAAGACACGTACAATTTTTCCCTTTTCCATACGTTATCCTTTCCCCATGCCCAGACTCTCCTCTCCCATCAACTTCAGACCGCCGGAAAATGGAAATTTCCGGCAGTTTTCGACTACACTCCTCCGCCGTCCATCAATCAAATCCCCTCCCATCAAATTAGTATCCTTTCCATCCCCTTTTTCTGATCGAAGTAGGCCTAGAAATCTCGACCATCACCATTACTCCGCCTGAAAAGTGAGGAACACGAAGAACCATTAGATTTTGGTTCGTCTCACCCTTAATCTTATGGGTATGAGAGTGGAAGCCTCTCCAACATTGACTATAAAAGACCTCTTGGGTTCTCAATCAAAAATCATCCGGAATCAGAGAGAGATCGAGCAAAAGAGAAAAAAAATGCAATACATATTTTAAAGAGTTCAAAAGATTATCTCATCTCCTTCTCCTTCAGTTTTGAACTCGAGTTCGATTTGTTTTAAATTTGAGCTTGAAGTTGGATATCTTGACGTCAAAGCCCTAGTTTGCTGCCCCCAAAAAAGTACTGTACCTCACCCTTATTTTGTTCAAATTCCAGTTGGTTCTTTTTTTGATTGATTTTCGACAATTAAAAATGGGTTGTTAATATGCTTGTCTCCTACTTTTATGTATAGTGAAGTTTCTGTTTATTTTGTTAAAATATATATATATCTCCCTTATGGTTGCTTTAATTTGAATATGATTAGGAGATGTATATATGGATGGCTTGAATGTCTCTCTTGCTTATTTTGACTCTAATGTGCTCTATAAAAAAAATCAGCTTTGTTTATTATTCACCAAATCCAATATAAGTTGAGTATAATCCAATGCAGTAACTAGTTGTCTATCTAGCATGTAAATCTTTTATTGATGATCAATTTTGATGGTCAAATACCATTTTGTTTAGTGTTAAGTTCCAACATTCGTTGTTGTTGCTGTGAATATAAAAAATCTATTTTATTTAAGTTTAATCTTGATTAATTAGATAATGTGAAGTAGAAGATAGTTTATTTTCAGTTTTCTTTTTTTTGCAACAAGTAATTTTAACAGTTAGTAGATAATTGATTGACTAGTTAGCATCCCTTTTTACATTTCAAGTGATATTGTGTACTGATTATTTAATCAGAAAAGTGTAGTGATCTTCCCCCATGTCATTCCTAAATATGTGAGGACAAGTTTCGTGGTGGATGGATCATATAAGAATCTTAGTCTATTTCTCCTTTTATTTAAAATCGCGGTACTCATTTTTTAGGAATTCTATTATGGCCAAATAAGTTGTCTGTAGTGTGTTTAGTATTTATTTAAAATTAAAATAAAAGTTTATGTGATAACTTGTCCTTCGTAATACTTATGAAGTTACAACTTGCTCAAGTATATTTTATTATTTGTGGGTCACTCATGTTACATTTTGTCTTCAATTTAGTATAAGATTTCTAATCTTATTTCTTTTCTTATGTTTCATGTACAACCGGAGGGCTGGAGTTTCTACTTCGAAACTCGTTATTGGCCTAAAATATTAGGACAACAATAATTAGGATCATCGCAAAGCTTGAAGTCTCGCAAATTAGGAGTCCAATGTTTACTTAGCCTTCCTTTCGTTGTCCTACTTATGTTGTTTTGATGTGTTGGCTAAACTTTACTTACAAGTTTTTAATATATTGCTTGTCTTTTATTTTGAAGATTATTTACGTGAGCTAATATTATTTGTTTATGAATTTAGTTGAAACACTTTTAGAACAAATGATACAAAAAAATATTTTCTTAAAAATGGGTTAGCATTTTTACTTATAACATTCTTTCAAACCTTTTAAGTTGAAAAGAGGGGGCTTATAGTTTAAAGGTTTTCCAAATGAAGTTTCGAAAGGGCTAAGATAATATTCATTTAGGCCTACTCATCGCTTAGGACCTCCAAAAAAATTTGAAACTAGTTTGAAGGCTAGAATAATTACCTTTAGAAATTACTTATGGCTAAGTTATTTACCTTTAGACATACATTTTTTTTAAGAAAATAAGTAGTGAAGTAGGCGTATATATTTTAGCAAAATAAATGTAACTGTATAATAATTCTTAATAGTTAGGCCTATTTTTATACTATTTACATCACCTCTTTATAAAACATATTGGCTATTCTTACTTTTTTTTGAATCAAACATTTCTAAAATATTTTAATCTCTTAACACGCTATTTCAAGATTTTAGATATGTCAACAGGTTCAAAATACAAGGCGTCATACACATAAAGGTATAAATTCTATATTTTTCTCCACATAACCTATTATTTTGTTATACTTTATATTATTTTTCTCATATCTGCTATCCCTTTTA
>JAJOOO010032083.1:0-10754 GCA_029582685.1 Solanum piurae
ACAATATAAATTTTCTTCTAGCTTAGGAACTTTGGAATAGCCGCCGTGGAGGCCGGAGAATTGTGGTTTATTCTTTCTTCTCCTTTATTATTTATTTGTATTCGTGATTTATAAAAGATAGTTTAGCTATTGTTCTTAACTTTTTATGATTAACACAAGCATCTTTATTTTAATAAATTTTGATTGTGTTCTTGAGATAATGAGTAGCTAAATTTCATAACTAGGTTTGTGGGAACCATGAGCGATTAACAAAGTATGAATAGTAAATAAGCAATTCTTAAATAGTGTTTTGCATGCATTGATAATTCTTTCGTTTAGACTTGACATAAAGAACAAACCATGAGGAACTCATCATCTCAATGCTAAATGATGAATACGAGGAAAAAGGATGAGGATATAAGGACATCTTATTGGTCCTCGGCCTCCCAAGTAGCACCCTTAACTAAATCCCTCAATAAAAGATCACTCCTTAATATTTTCATGGAAGCAACTTCCTTGTTTCTTCAAATTCATAACTTGCCGGTCTAAGATCCCAACCGGTATTTCTTAAAAAGAGAGATTATCCTTTACTTCCAACCTTTCTAAGGGATCTACAAATGTCGGATTTCCAACACACTTCCTCATCATAGAGACATGGGAAGCCGGATGCACCTATGCCAACTCTTTAGGTCACTCTAGCTCATAAGCACCCCTACCAACACATCTCAAGATCTCATATGGGCTTACTAAACTTCCAAAAATCACTACTTCTCTCAAGGTGAGAATCTCAAGCAAACTAAAATCATTAAAATCAAGAACACTCAACGACCTTGCTATCTAAGCAAATCATCGGCCCCTTGGGATTAAGCCTATACAGACTTTCTAAGCACCACTTCTTTCAATTATAAGGCCGGATCAAGTTATCACTAAGCTTTCACATCCATCACACATGATGATTCTAAGACATTGCGAATTACACTTCTACCCTTTTTAGAAGAGTCTACTGACTCAACACATGTAGGCATTACTTAAACACCCTATTCATCAAATCTATTAACGTACCCTAAAACTCATCATGCCTAAGTCGGGTTCTACCATCAAATAAACATAACCATAATCTAACCCATTCATACCAAAGAAAACATCAAGGTCAATCATACCAAGTCTATCAAGTCACAAAATACTAGCAATACTGGAATCTAAATAAGCATAAAATAGATACGCGGAGAAACATTTGGAGGACACTCATGTTCACCTCTAGCTTGGAGAGCCTAAAATCTATTCTTCTTTGGAGAATCCATACCCAAATCACTAGGAGAAACTTGCTTACCCTCTCTTCCCTTAGACCTCATCTTTGGGCAATATCTCATCTTGTGGCCACTTCAATCACAACTAAAGCAACCCTTTCTACCGGCCAAACACCTACATTCATGTCTCTTTCAACATCTAGCACAAGTGGGCCATAAGGACTGACTGCTAATTCCTTGCGGTTTAGGGTTAGACAACCTATCTTCCCTATATTTAGGAGCATAGGAGTAATCTTGTCCGAAAGACCTTTGTCGATTCCTAGAACGACCATGTCCATCGGACTTCACATGAGAGGAATCGCCATTATTATTTCTACTTTTTTTCTCCCTAGCTAACCCTTTTAGTTTATCCTCCTGAATTGGTTGAGCATAAATCATAAGGCGAGACATATTCATATCATGATCAAGCATGGCCGTACGAAATTATCTCACTACTAAATCAGACACTCCCTATAATGACTCAGAAAACTAGTAGGTGAAACTAGAGCCTTACGAGTGTGTTGTTGAGTTTGTTATGGGGTTTTACATTGTAAACTGAATTCCCAAACTTTGGTTGAGGGGTTTACGGGTTAAATGTCAAGGAACGACTCCCCAACGACCAACAAGGGTGCATTAGGAGGACCCTAAAGCCTAATCCCAAGGCTGCCCCAAGAAACAATAAGCTGTCAAAATTGTCATGACCTACAGATGGGACCTATTAGGCGTAGGTCCATCCACTCCCCGTATGGATTGGTCATAGGTCAAGACCACCAGATTGTGAGTTTCTGAACCAAACCACGGACCTGCAGGATGGGGCTTGAGCCCATCCATGGTCCATGGGTCAAGGGGCGTGAGTCACCCCTGAAAGTCTTCCTAAGTCCGGCCAAGTTAGGGATTAATAGGTAAATTCCTAGGGTGGTTAGATTTGTTAGGGTTTGGTTTATTTTGATTATTTAGATTTATTTAAGGCTTTTTAATCTATTAAACACCATTTAGAACTCATTATTACCAAAATCCAAAAATAGAAACCACCCCTCTCCAAATAATTATCTCTCTAGAAAACTCCATTGGAGAAGAAGAATCAAGGTTTGGAGCTCAACACTTCATCTTATCTCTTCAATTTCGTGAGGAAGACTCCATTATGGTATGGTAGTGTTCATCCTTGGTTATTTTCCATCCAAGGAGTCCCTTCAAACATGATTTCAAAGTTTCCAAATTCCCCCAATAGTTAGCGTTTCAATCTAAGTCATGGTTGAATTTCAAAATGTTTATAAAGGTTTATTTATGACGAATTATAATTGGATTGATGAATTAAGGTTGATTTATGATGAATTTCCCCCTTGAACCTAAGAATCCCCCAAAATACTAAATTGTGAATTTATGATTTGGGTTGATTGATTATGGAAGCATATTAATTGATTATGTTTACGTTGATTGAGTTATTGAATCATGAAATTCCCCTTATCTAATATAGTAATCTGTATGTTTGGGTTGAGATTTATTCATAGCCTTGGAGGGCAAAGTATGAATAATTGATGTATAATCATGATCCTATAAATATGCTTTGTGATTTCAATAAAAGTAATGTGATCATGTCTACAATGCAATTGTGTCATTATTGAAAGGTTATTCTTAATTATACACTTATGAATGATGATGATATATATGAAAGGTTTCTTCAATGTAATGTTACATATTGTTTTGGTAAGATTAGGGCATCCTCTTCTTGTGTAAATGAAAGTAATGTTGATTGATGTACCTTGAATTGGTAGGCTTAGGCATCCTCTTCTTGTGTTACTAATGGGTCTTGACTTAATGAACATTGAATCGGTAGAGCAAATGTTGGTAGCCCTTTATGTAATGAATAATGAACCTTGAATCGGTAGACCTAATGTTAGAAGCCCTTTCATAAATGATTAATGAAGTATCCTAAGGCTTTGTGTTGAACCGGTAGACCTAATGGTTGTAGCCCTTCATGATGAGTCTAGGAATTAATGTAATGATTAACCTTGAATCGATAGACCTAATGGTGGTAGCCTTTTCATGTGTGTAAAGATGAACCTTGAATCGACAGACCTAATAGTGGTGGCTCTTTCTTGAGGATTCAATGAGCTATCCTAATAATGCTCTTTGAATCGGTAGACCTAATGGTGGTGGCCCTTTCATGTATGAAATGCACTTTGGGTCGGTAGACCTAATTGTGGTAAACCTCTCAAGTATAATAATAATGTTAATGAGAATGAACTACTCTATGGAAATGGAGGCTAAGTACCGAGTGGATATGGTAAGATGGAAGCTCTCCCTACGTTAGGCCGTGTTTCAATGAACATATTTCTTAACCCATAACTATGTTCCCGCATAGGTTATTAGCTAGTTGATCCACCTAAGCTAACATGTTACATGTCCCACCTTAGGTAAGTAGACCAACCCTTTACGTTGTGGGATAGACACCGGATTCTATGTTAATATCACATGGTCTATGTCGGTTAATGCTTATTCCTATCATGTGAGATACGACCTTTGGTTACTCAAGCGGTTCTATGAAGTGTGGGTGATAGTATGGGATGACATTCATGGATTGCACGAGTAGGCTTTGAGAGGGCTATGGTGTGATTCTCCAATGTCTTAATGTCTAATGAAATGAATGTGCTCCTAATGAAGCTAATGTGAATGTTGACTTAAAGGCTTAATGTAATGATGAATGCTTTACTTGGAAATGTTCATATGAGTTACTTTCTTTGTCGTGACTTACTAAATATGAATGTTCCTTATGCGTGTGTACTGACTAAAGATGAGTATGAAGAATGGTAAGTTCATCTAAGGTGGCCTCAAAGTGGTACTTAGTATGAATGGTAGTATGGGATGCCTTTCTTACATTGAACATGTATAGCTTAGGGTTACTTAAGGTGATGGTTCTAATGTGATGTTATGGATTATACGTTGATTATGTTTGTATCTTACGCCTTTTATACTAAAGTTCATGACATTTCCCAAAATTGGCATATAGCATCGTTTTCAACAAAAATGTCCTTTTTAAGCATGGTTTTTGAATGGCTATAATACTTAGTACATTTTTGTGTGCTAACCCATATTTCTACATTTTTCTATAAGTGTAGGTTCCGGCGTTTAAGGCAATTTCTTCTAGTTCAAGCTTAGGTTGACTATTCATCAAGCTTGTGGTATGTCCTCATGGATCCAAGAACAAGTGTTTTATTGTCGTTTAATTTCATTCATTGTACTAGATACTTTTTATAATTTCTATTGTAAGAGTCGTGACGCTATTTTTTATTCAAATTTATAAGATATCCATGTGAGACAAGTAGATTTCCGCTATTTTAAATAAAGTTTTCCAATTTTATGTATTAAAATATTTTCAAATTCCGCACCATTTTCTATTACCTTATGTGATGGCATGCTATGAGGCTTGTATGAAGCTTTTCAGAGTCTTCTACGCCGTTTCACTTCCGGGGTGTAGGCTCTGGTCATGACAAACATGGTATCAGAGCACAAGATGTTGGGATGGTTTTTAGGATTGATTTCTCAAAAGCCACGTCTAGTAAAGTCTTGTTCATTGTGTGAAGCGCGCCACATTTATGAATGAGAGGCTATAAGACGTTAGGAAACTATACTTCTTTCATTACTCTATAAGTCGTGCCATAGAGTTTAGCTCTATAAAAGTCCTTTTGCTAACCATTCTCTTGTGTTTATAAGATATGAATAAAAGAAGGGCGAACGCAAGAAGGATGAAAGAGGAGATTGTGAATGAGGGAGTTCCTCACCAAGTTACTCAAGGTAACCAAGTTCTTTAAGGCAATCAAGTTTCGGTTGATCCTCCGACCATGACGGATGGGGAAGTTAGGTAGTCTCTTCTAATGATGGCTCAAGCCGTAACTACTCAAGCCTAAGATATGACGGCTCAAGACACTAGGGGTGTTGAGACTCATGTGAACCCTAATGTGAGCACAATGGCTCCTACATTGAGGGATTTTATGAGGATGAATTCTCCGGTGTTTCTTGGCTCCAAGGTGGGAGATGATCCCCAAGAGCTTGTGGATGAGATGTGTACGTTATTTAATGCTATGGTGGTAACTTCTAATAGAAAAAGAAGAACTAGACACTTACCAATTGAAGGATGTTGCCCAAGTTTGGTTTACTCAATGGAAGAATAATAGGCCAGTAGGAGCGGGTCCCATAGATTGGGCGGTGATTAAGAAAGCATTCCTTGATAGGTTCTTTCCCCTTGAGAAGAGGTAGGTTAATATGGAAGAATTTATCAACCTTAGGAAAGGTAGAATGAGTGGGCAAGAGTATTCCTTGAAATTTACCCTATTTTCTAAGTATGCTCCATCTTTGGTGTCTAACCCGAGGAATGAGATGAGTAGATTTGTGATGGGTGTCCGACCTAGTTGAGGAAGACTGTCGTACAACAATGCCCCATGATGACAGGAATATCTCTAGGCTTATGGTGTTTACTCAACAAATTGAGGAGTCCAAAATTAAGAAAAAGAATAAGGAGATGAAGCGATCTAGGTCTGATGAGCAAGGTCAACAAAGGTTCAAAAAGAGAGCTTCTAACTAAGATTCTTCAAGCAATCCTAGGGTTAACAAAGATAACGGTAGTGGGTCTGCATTTCCTAAATCTACTTGCACCAATTGTGGAAAAAAACATTATGGGAAGGGCCTAGCAGGTGGGTGCTATGGTTGTGGAAAGAGTGATCATCAAGTGAAAGATTGCCCTACTCTTACGGCCAAAGGAAGAGAGGCCAAGCTAGCTTCTAATAGTGGCCCGGATACTAATGCTCCAAAGCATGGTCATTTCTATGCACTTCGATCTAGAGAGAAGAAAGGAACTTTTTCGGATGATGGTAACAGTATGTGATAGTTCCTTATGGTTGTGAATGTTTTATAGAGGCCCCTATGCTATTTTCATGTTAGCCTTAGTATGGGTTTACTCCCTAGGGGGAGATGGTATGTTGAATATTAAGGTTGTTGAGAGTTCCGATATTCTTATCTCTTTCCTTCTATTTCTATTCAATCTTGAGACCAAGAGTTCCTTGTAGCTTGTTTCATAATTTGGAGTCATGTGTGATTATGTGTTTCCATGGTTTCCTTATGTTATACATGTTCTTTCTGAATTCATGTTTAATGAGAAAATGAGTTTTCATGATTTATATTCCTTGTGTTGATGTGCATTTAGTATGAGTTGCCTACATGCTTCATGAGATGAATTGTTGAACATGGTAAAATGTTCTTTTGAGAATAATTTCATAATTGCTTCATGATGATATGATGAGCATGAATAAAGTTGGAGAAGGTAATTCCTTCAATGAAATGAGAAATGTTGGAAGTTTTCATGCATAATGGGTTTGTAGATATAGTTCCTACTTCCTTTGTTGCATTGAGTATGTTTGAGATGAAGTTGATGTTTCCACCTAGTTATGTGTCTGGTTATGATATTTCATGCATGATGGGATGATAGTCTTGAGTTTTTAATTCCGTAAAGTATTTAAAGTGTCTTTCGAGGATGAATGTTCCAAAGGGGGAGATAATGTAACGACTCAGAAAACTAGCGGGTAAAACTAGAGCCTTATGAGTGTGTTGTTGAGTTTGTTATGGGGTTTTATATTGTAAAATGAGTTCCCTAGCTTAGGTTGAGGGGTTTATGGGTTAAACGTCAAGGTACGACTCCCCAAGGACCAACCAAGGTTTCTTGAGGAGGACCCTTGATGAGTTCACGAATTGGACTCATTTAGGGCTTTATTTTAATAGATTTAGTGTCCTAGAATGCATATTTTGTCTCAACAACTGATGTAAATCCTTGAATTTCAGGTATTTGGATTGAGGGACAAAGCATGGACACTGTTGGGCAAAAAGGAACAAGAAAGCTGAAAGAACGAAGAAAAGATGGCATGAGGATCACCTAACCCATTACGCGAGTCACCGAATGGCAAGGGTCTCGCCTAATCTTTCAGAGTGCCAAGCCCTGAAGGAGAAAATCTAGTGGGCGAGATAAAGGAGAAGTCGGTGAGTCATCGAACGGTTCCGCAATGCAGTGCCTTATCGCCCAAAATTACAAAACCTTAAGGATGCTGAAGGCAAGAGAAAATGGGGATACAAATGACCAAAGGGCGAATCGTCGATTGGATCAGCGATACTGACTTATTGCACCGATTGGTCCTTCACTGCAAATTTTTTGACAACTATAAATACTTGTTTGAATTTTTACTTTATTATGAGATTTTAATTTAGAAAATCGAATTGTTATCATCAGATTTTATTATTATTCAGTTTGAGAACATATAACTCAGTTTTGGAGATTTGAAGATTTCCATTTCTAAGAAATTGGAAGTGGGTGTTGAATATTCTTCATCTTAGACGTTTGTAAAGACAATATTAATCGTACCCAGTTGACGGAAACACATTTCAATATCGATTTCTATCTTTTTACTATGTCTAGCTAAAACTCTAATTCTTGGGGTGTGATTATGTGATTGTGGGTTGAATTAACTGTTGGGTATTGCTAATTGATAGTTTATTCGTTGTTTATAAGTAATTTCGTTCAGTAGTTGTGGTTGAATTTAATGGGTTGTAGTTGCAAATACAGTCTTAACTTTGTATTTTTGGCTTGCTCGAGAGAGAGGTTTTAAAACCAAAACTACTGAATCAATGGTGTGCAGTTATTGGGTTGTCATGGGTTCATCTCGAGAGAGTGAATCCTAAACTCTTTCCCACACATTTAGCACGAGAGATGAATGGGCTAAAGCGAAGGTTGTGCTTCATTGCTGCATATTGGTGTTCGAGAGAAACCAATTTGACTCAAGGTAAATTGTTTGAAAGAAAATTTATCCCCACTAAAGTCTAGCTTATTCAATGATTTACAGCGATTTACTATTAATTGCAATTACCCGGTTGTTTACCTTAGCCCATAATCCGATCACATCCCAAGAATCCCGTCTTTATATTCATATTTTCGTGTTTAGTTGTCATCTTAGTTGATAATTGATTACAAAACCCCCTTCGATAATTGACACTTGTGTCACCCCTAATTTGATATGTTTTTCTTCGTAAATGTTTTTAGCTATGATTGACTTGAGCAAATTCTTGCTTTTCCCTCGATTCTCGATTGCAAGCTACTCCCTTGGGACTCGACCCCAACTCACCAGTTGGGTTATATTACTATTGAAAGATCGTGGACGATTAGTATTGGATGAACGTTCGGATATGTCAATCAAAATGGAGCCGCACCTGGGGAGTGGTGTTACTTGAGAATCTGTAGTTAAGTTGAATTTTGCTCTTGTTAATTATAATGATACTTAAGTTTTAGTTTTGTTTTGTTGTTTGTGTGTTGAAACATGAAGAATGAGTCTAAATGGTGACAATGGTTACCAAATGGACCATCCGCTTTTTAGACTGTTGAATCTTAGGGATAACCTCCTAATGTTCAAGCAATTGGGAGATGAGACTATCCATGAGATGTGGCAGAGATTTAAAGCAATACTACAGCAGTGGCAAACTCATGGAATGCTAGATAAATTGCTACTGGAGTGCTTCTATAGAGGTCTTGGTCCTAAAAATAGAAGCGCCGATGATGCACTTTTTGTAGGTTGTTTGATACAACAATCTTATGAAGTAGTAGCCCACTCCTTGATGGTGTGGTTAGAACCAACAAGGAAACAGAGAAAGACTGAGAATGGGCACTATTGTTTACACAACTGGATGTCTTTTCCAGGAAAGATATGGAGATAGAGGCAAGGTCCAAAAAGAAGGACAAGTGCCTTCCTCAACACGAGTGTAAATAGGAGAAACAACAGGAGAGTGAACAGAATCAAGAGGCTCTCTCACTTATTCGACACAAAATTGAAGAACAAGATAGAGTGTTGAATAAATTGAAAGAGAATGTCCTAATGATTAATCAGATGATAACCTCTCATTCCATGATTATTCAGCTGTAAGACGCCCAAATAGACCAAGTGATGTCATGTATTTACTCACAGTCTAAGGAGGGTTTGCCTAGTGACACTACGGCCAATCCCAAGAATCAGGATTGAGTAAGGACTTGTGTCGTGCCACGACGTTAAATAAGCCGCTTTTTGGGATGCAACCCAAGGTTTTATTACTTTATTTTTGTTTTAGAAATAATGGTGTGTTGAATGTGCAGGACAAAGTGTGAAAAGTGTTTAAAAAATGTAGATTGGCGAGCTAAAGGTCCAGTCGACGGCTGGTCGAAGAGGTCGGCGACCCCGACCTTGACCCTTATTAGACTCAAGACAATTTCAAAGTGAAGTTTGTAAGACTCGGCGAGCCCAAGAAACTATTGGTGAATCGCCGACTTTGTCGGCAATCTTGATCTAGTCTACTGTTTGGACACCCAATTTAACTGGAGGTCCTATAAAACTCGGCGAGGTAAGTGATTACTCGGCGTATCACCGAGTGGTTCGGAGAGCACGACTAATGTCGCCGAATGGGCGAGACCTGGATGGTTTTTTTAAGACCAAAGGTTTAAATTATCAAACACTTCACTTTCCTCACTTTCGACTTTCACAAACTCACACCCGCTTAGTATTTTATATATTTCCTGCTTTAATACTGTATTTGAGTTATTGATTGGTGCTCAGATTTGGATTACATTGCTGCCTAGCATTTCAATCTTGTTTTTATCGGCATAAAAGGTTGGTTTTCTGAACCCCGAGTTATTTTTATTGAATTTGTACTCATTTGCAACATTATTATTGTAACACCCCGTATCCTAGACAAACCAAAAATGCAGATTTTGAGAAGTTGCAGGTGCAACCCACAGTTTCCATCCACAGACCTAGGTCAGACCATGGCCCATGCTGGTGGTCCGTGGTTCACCACTGAAACCCCTCCCCAACCCAGCTCAGAAAATCGGCTAAGTCTTGACCCACGGACAGACCCACAATCCGTAGGTCAGACCACGGTCTGTGGTCTGTATCGGTGGATCGAGGTCCCCTGTACCCAGCCTCTAATGCAAATGACGGTTGACCAACACGAACCGTAGGTCTGACCATAGGAAAGGGTCAGCAACCAGTTAGATGAAAATTGTGATTGGGTCAACTTCAAATAGTCATAACTCTTAGCACAAAAGTAATTATGTGTCCCATGACCTATGTTATTATAGATAATTGAATCCTCTTTCCAACGCCACCGAGTTTGCTAAAATCCGACCTCCGAGTGAAAAGTTATGTTTGTTTTAGTGAAGCCTTGTTGGCCAGACTTGACCGACGGACCCAATCGACGGACCGTCGATTTAATGACGGCCCGTCAGTCCCGTCCGTCGATCACTCCGACAACAGTTAAGTCAGGGGTCTTTTGGTCTTTTTCTATTTCGTTTAACCCCTAAGATACGTTGTTTAGACCCTAAATTATGAGGTTTTAGTCAGTTTAAGCCTAGAAACATAACTAGAACTTACCTAAGTCAAATCATTAATCAAAACATAGAAAATTAGAACGCTAAGAGGAGAAAGAGGT
>JAJOOO010032087.1:0-12680 GCA_029582685.1 Solanum piurae
TATAAAGTGAGAGAGGCGAGTGAGCGAGCGAGATCTGGGAGAGTGGCGAGCGAGATCTGGGAGAGTGGCGAGCGAGATCTGGGAGAGGGGAGAGAGGGGAACGAAAATATATGTATATATACAATTTTCACGCATTTTATACATTTGCGTTTTTGTATAAAGTTAGAGAGGCGAGCGAAATTTGGGAGAGGGGAACGAAAATATATGTATATATACAATTTTCTCTCGCTTTATACAAACACAAACGCATTTTATACAATTTGCATTTTTTGTATAAAGTGAGAGAGGCGAGTGAGAGAGCGAGATCTGGGAGAGTGGCGAGCGAGATATGGGAGAGGGGAGAGAGGGGAACAAAAATATATGTATATATACAATTTTCTCTCGCTTTATACAAACACAAACGCACTTTATACACTTGCGTTTGTATAAAAAATGAGAGAGGCGAGGGAGAGAACAAGAGTGGCGAGCGAGATTCACCAGGAGAGAGGTGAAATAGCAACAGTTTGCTATGGGGTTCAATTAAATCAAACTATATTTATAGCATTTAATTTGAATTAATAGTTTTCTATTATATACAATTTTCCCATTTCCTTAATACTTTAATTTATTTAATTTCATGAAAGATGAAAGAAGAAAAATGAAACTTGAAAGTTGGAAATAAAACAATAGGCAAAAATCAAGTAGAAAGTATATATAGCTAGAGAGAGGATTATGTGAAAAATAAAATTTGAACTTTCAAATTTAAATATTAAGCCATTGAAATAATTTAATAATTAAATTGATAATATTACACTGCATGATTAGAACTCAACTTTCAAATTTAATTCAAGTTGTTGAAATTAATTTTCTTTTAAATAATTATCAGACCACTGAAATGGCCCACGAACCTGACCCATTAAAGTTTGTGACCCAAAATGCGATCAGGACCACATAACTCGACTCCTTGAGTTGGGCGGGTTGTGGGCTATCCGAACAACATCTCTAGTACCCCAAATTCGGCCCATGACCGGATCAGCTTAGAACCAATATCCGATTGCAAAAATAGCTAATGGATCGTGTCACAATTCGAGACTACTCCCTAGTCACAACATGGTGCTTAAAGCCACAAGTGACCCCAAACTAACCTCATAGCATGGCATGACACTATGAATTTTATAATAAGACGGAAAATACTAAACGCGGAAGTAGAGTCTGAAAGTAACTTATTAAATCAAATAGACAATGTCTGAATATCATAAGCTGAGTCTAAACTAATTGTCTGAAAGCCTCTACTATAATGATTGCTAGGCAGAAAATATATTGTCACTACTTTGTATGAGGAATATGTATAATAAATAACATATCTTAACATACTGAATTTGTAAAATATGCTAATACAATGACCAAGTAAATAACATGAAAACTAAATAACCTGAATTGAAATATCTGAATACTTGATCATGCAATGCTAAAAAGACTGGCTATGAGAGATACCAAAACTGACATAAACCATGTGATCTACTACATGAAGTTTAGTGTACTGCCCCCACACCGAAAATAGGGTGTCTATTACTTGTCAAGGTAAAGGGCCTGAGCTGAGCTAATATGGAACCACTAAGCTAATGTCATTAAAGAAAAACCCTATGGTGGCACGTTCTGGGATTTAAGGTTTGCTACTAAAGGTTCACAGACGCTGACCGAAATCTTTCATCCTTAAAGCCGCTTGGTGCTAAGTATAACTCCTTGGAAACATGCATAATAAACTCAAAATAGTAATAATCTGATAATACTGTTAATTGATAAATATTGAGTATCTCATAAATCATGATATTTAAAAATAATTTGAAAGATATTTTTATCTTAAAGCATCTAAATCATGATAATTTGATAATCTGAGGCATTCATCTAAAATAACAGCATTCTAAATCATAAAAATACTTGCATGTTATGTGTAACAACCTGATTCCGTCGTTAGAGAAAAGCCAATGGGGAAACAATTGGGGTCAGAAAACTTTTTGGTAGTAACTTGGAATTTCCTAACCTAGTCCAGATTTGGACGAAATCAGAGCCAGTAAGGCCTAGGGAAATCTGGTAATGAATGAGATATCTAATTATGAATTGGATTACATGAGTGGATAGATAAGATGGTAAGGAACCCGTACTATATTACGGAATCAAATTCGAGCGAGTAGAACTCTCAAAAATAATCTTAGCGTGAATCGGTAGTTGTTGAATGTCAAGGGTTGAAGGTGTGTGGTAAAATGGGGGTTGGAACTCAAATTCCAACATTCTGTCTTCGTGCATCCAGCTTTAGCGGGATGGATCCAGTTGTAGTGGGATGGGTCCCGCCGTAGCGGGACAGTCGCCACTTAAATAGGGTAAAAACCCCCAAAAACGTTATTTTCTACAAAAGTTCATTCTTAAGAGCTAAGAAACAACCCAAGGCTATTTCTTGAAGGTTTTCCACCTCTTCTAACTAGAGTAAGGATTTTACTTCCCTAATCCGTTTCTCAATCCGTAGAACTTGGATTCTTGGTTAATTACTATTGGGGGAGGGTTTTGATCTAAACCTAATGGTGGAAAAAGCCCTAAATTGGGTATTAGGATCTTGGGTTTGGTCTAGGGTTATTGGGTTTGTTATAATCTAGATAATTAAACCTTTGATTGTTGATCCCTGCGTATATTAATTATTTGTAGACCTAGAACAAGCGGAAAGAATCCGGAAAGGGAAGATTCAAGTGCCTTAGGGGATTCAAGCTTGGATTCAAGGCAGGTGATAGTTTTGATTTCATGATTGTGTGATGTAAGCTTGTTCTTGCTTCATTATGATGCATGTATGTATGCGAATGTTGCATTGTTGATCACACTAATTGTAAATGAGTATGACCGAATAACTATATGCCATGAATCACTTCTTAATTGTATGATTATTGAGAATATACTTGTGATTGTGATTGTGGTGTGTTGAATGGATCTGTTTCCACGTTCTGTCATACTAATTGGGATTGGTTGCCACGTACCGGCATAAATATGGAATCGGGTTGCCACGTTCCGGCATAACTATTTGATCGGGTACCACAAACCGGTGCACTAACAGTTTGGGTTTGGGTTCCATGAGAGGACCAATGACTTGTTATAAATGTATACTGTTGAGTATGTGATATTCAATATTGTGTATGTTCGGTATTTTGCATGATCTTAATATTGTATTAACTTGTTTATGTTACACTTAGTGGGATAGCCGTGTGATCCTACCAGTACATGGTGGTTGTGTACTGATACTGCATTTACTCTTTTTTTTTATTGAGTATAGGGCATCTTTCGGCGGCTATTGACAGACCTCGCTTAGAAGATCAGTGATCGCCGATTCAAATTCAAGGGTGAACCAGTTCTTCCGGGCTGCCTTGAGTTCTTTTTTTTTAGTCCATCCTATTTGGACTTAGACTAATTTTTTAGATGATTTTCTTTTTTAGACTTATGAATCTTGTTAAGGTTTTGGTACATTAACTCTCAGGTTCTAGGTTGTTCTTCCGCATTAGTTTGGTTAGTTGTTTGTTTAAATCTTAGAGTTTATGGGGACTCCATTTTTATTGATATTTAAACCTGCTTTCGTATCTTTAAATGCCTTAGTGTTCATAAAATTTGTTAGTTGGGCTATAGTATTGGTTCTCCCACTGGAGAGTTAGTGTGGCTGCCACTCACAACGGTCTGGGTCATGACAAAATTGGTATCAGAGCCCTAGGTTCGTTGATCCCACTGTACCAAAATGAGTCTAGTAGAGTCTTGCAGAACGGTACAATGACATATGTACTTTTCTTCGAGAGGCTATATGACTTTAGGAAAAACTCACTTCTTTCTACTTCTTCGTGCTATGACTTGAATCCAATTGGATATGGGTGATACAAATTGGTATCTTTCCTCCTTCACTCTATGATCCAATCTAGAGCAATAATAGTGGTAACACCATCACTAGCAAGAGAAGATGTGTATAGGCTACAGACAGTTGAATTGGTTCACCATTCAGAACAAGTATCCATTGTCTCAGATATATGATTTTTTTGACCAATTGCAAGGTGCATGGGTCTCTAAGATTGATTTAAGGTCTGTTTACCATCAGTTAAATATTGAGGTAGTTAAGAATTGGGTTCGACCAAGTTCTATGATTGAAATTAGCAGTTTGTGGTGCTCGCTAGCTACTATTGTCGCTTGTGGTATAAGTTGAGTCCAATTGGTATCTCCCGATTCTAATTGGTATCTCAACAAAGTAAACTAGTCCCGGGTAAAGGGACACAATCAAGTTAATTGGAACTGAGAAGGTCCCAATTGGTATCTAGCCTATGGGGTCGTATAAGGCATAGATGATCAGTAACGATCGTCTATGGAATGAACTAATTAAAGAATTTGGACTTATCTGCAAGTTGTAACTTCTTGAGTGTCGCGAAACTGGTTGCGAAAAGAAATTCATCATGATATTACGTGCAAGGGTCTTGATAAATTATGATGTGGTTCATAAGCGAGAAATTTGGACATGCGTTGCGACCAACTGATAACCGTGTGAGAGTTTGGGTATATCCTGGGGACGAGGATGTTGTAGTGTTGAAGTAATGTAAAGAGATTTTGGAGCGTGTATCATTGGGTTGACTCGGGGTAGGCAACAATTATCCTAGCTAAGGGGATTAAGTACTCTAAAAATGCACGTGTTATAGCCGGGAACCTTTGGGAGAAATTGGGAAAGAAAAGAAACCCATAAAAATTATTGGCAGGGATTCTGTTTCTGTTATGGCTGCTGGGGTGGGATTTTCCCGCCAAGGCGAGACCGCCAGTGTGGGATTTCTCCCGCTAGAGTGGGACAGGGTGAGATAGAATCTTAGCCCAGTTTCTCCTAGTCACAATTATGGACCCTGAATCATACTCGAACTAACCCCCGCGATCTAATTAAGTGTTCAACCATTGAATATAAGTTATAAGGTGTGGTAAAATTGTGGATAACCTGGGAATATGCGGAGGAAATCAGCGAGGCCGTGGAGGCCGAGGAAATGGTAATGCAGGTAGAGGAGTAGTGCAGCCAGGCAAGGAGATTGCCCGTCAAGAGGACAGGGCTCAGTTTTATGTTTTTTCGAGTAAGACCGAGTTTGAGGGTTTGCTGCAGTGTTCACAAAAGCTACTTTTGTCTGTACCCGAATGGATATTATTTTGTTTGATCCGGGTTCTACTTATTCGTATGTGTTAGTTCAATTGCCTTGGGATTTGATGTGGTTTGTGATATACTTGATGCCCCCATTCATGTTTCTACCCTAGTTGAAGAGTCGGTCGTCACCCATGTATATCGTGTTGTCCTGTTGTGTTTATGGATTTTTAGATTTGGGTTGATTTGGTTATGCTGGATATGACTGACTTGATATGATCTTAGGCATGACTTGGTTGTCCCCCTATTATACCGGGCATAATTGTAATACTAAGTCGGTAACTCTAGAGATCCCCGATAGGGAAAGATTAGAGTGGGAAGGGGTGTACATGCCTAAGCTAGCTAAGATCATATCCTCCATTCGGGCTAGGAAATTGGTAGGGCAGGGTTGTTTGACTTATTTGGCTCATGTTTGGGGTGTTGAGGTTGAGTCTCCCTCTATTGAGTCTGTTCCTGTGGTGTCTGAGTTTAAGGAAGTGTTTCCTATGGATTTGCCTGGTAATTCTCCATATAGAGATGTAGATTTCTACATTGACTTGGAAACTGACACTTACCCCATTTCCATTCATCCATATCATATGGCTCCAATAGAATTAAGAGAGCTTAAGGCTCAAATCCAAGAGCTTCTTGATAAATGGTTCATCCATCCTAGTGTTCCAAGTGGTGTGCTCTTGCCTTGTTTGTTAAGAAAAAGGAGGGTAGTATGAGGACTGATGATTTTATCTTAATTCATAAGGGAGTGGATTAATACCAGAATGACAAGCTTATGGATAAAGAAATTTCCATTGAGTATACTTGGGTGAAGGAAATTGAAGATTTTAGTCAGAAAGTGCATACCAAGATTGGGTTAGTCCTTTGAATTTGATGAGTTTACCTGAGTTTGAGGCATCGTGTTGATGAAAAAGGTTGACTTCGTAGTGATAGTCAAGGCTGACGGAGTGTAATGGCAATAAGAGTTCGTGATGGATTGTGACGGGATGCAACTATATAATAAATTATTAGTTAAGTGATTTTTTGTATAGTAATTACGACTTGCGAGTATCCAAGGTCGTGGTTTTCTAATACTTGGTGAGTAGCGTGGTTGTATGGAAAATTATAAGAGATGGTAGGACACCACTCGAATAGAATGTTAAAGAGATAGAGTTATAATGAAGAAAAATAGTGGGATGTAGTACAACCTTTAGAGAGAGGCTAGAGCAAGAATATTTTATTTGGTTGCGAAGGCGAAAGAGATATCCTTAGAGGGGTAGATAATTGGGTTCAGAGACGCGTGATTTCATTCGTTTTGCTGTGACTATGGTAATAGTGTCACAAGTCCGTCAGATTGGTTAAAAACTATTGGAAAAAATGTGAGGAGTGAGGGTACATACATTAGCTTGAGTGTGATGATAAGTGATTTGTTTTGTTTTGAGTTTAGTAATGAGTACAATTGAACTGTTAGCGAAAGATATTATGAGATCGATGGAGATGTGAACCATGATAAGTGAAGATCCATGAATTTATAAAAATCTTCGAGGTATAAGCTAATGTTGATAGATAAGGGGACTGTGTTATACAATTGAATTTACAATTCATATTTTTCATGGACAGTCTACATTCGTGGTGATATATTTTGTCAAGGTATGAATTTGCAAGGTGAGGAATGATCAATTGTAACAGGTATTGAGCATTTGAAAGGACTTACACCTGGTTTAAGTCGTAAAGTTGATTATTGTTGATTGTTAAAGTACCTATGAAAGGTTTTAATTTAAAAAGTGTTGGTTTAGAGTAGGGTAAATGGCCGGAGTGGTTATGGTGGTTGTTAGTATTAAGAGTGTGGGCTCCAGTGGAAGGATGTGAAGAGTATGTGGAGTCAAGTGAATGGAAATGGCTGGTATCGACTCTTCAGAGGGAAACCTTTCATGTTATTTGATAAATTCTTATGTGCCAATCTATTTTCCTTTGTACATGGTTGTGAGTGTGATGCTCTAGCTATGCTCACACGTGTTTTCATTTTGTGGGTGGATCTCTATTGGTGGATCAGGTGTACCGATCCTGCGATGTTCTCTTGGTTGAGTGGGATCATTTGGGAAGACGTGGTTATTTCAGATGGGTTATGTGGTGTTGTCTTGGAGTTGTTAAAGTATTTCAGTGGTTCTACATGTACCACCTTACTTATGAGAGTTCATAGAAGAGCTACCATTTGTAATTATGGTTGTCCAACAATCTTAATATTCATATAGTCGTCAAGGTCATGTATTGATTATGTGTGGTTGAATGTGGGGATCATTGAATCTAATTCTACTGTTCTTAAAAGGTAATTTATAATTACTAAATCTAATATTTTGATAGTGTTGTTGGAGGGTTTGTATGTTAAGACATGTCTCTCGATGAGTATCTGATGTCTAAAGATCAAATTTTTATAATTTAAGCTCATGGAAATTTATGTTGTGAGAAAGAGATGATGATAAGAACTATGATTGTTTGAGTATTATGAGTGTGTGTTGGTTGGTTCAGGTCCACCTCTAATTGTAGCGAGTATTTATTTAGAGTTTTATCATGGTTATGTGAGAAAGGATTCGTCCTGATGTTTGTGTGGAAGTCCTTAATAACATGTTGCAGACATGTGTACGATCAACTTTGGTGGTTATTGAGAATAACTTTGTTGCTGGTTAAGTGTACATACAACAATAATTATCAATTGAGTATTGTGATGACTTCGTTGAGGCATTGCATGGAAGGATGTGTAGGTATTAAATTGGTTGGTTTGAGGATAGTGATTATATCATAAAGTGAGACTCAATTTTGTTAAACAAAACCTTCTATTTGAGGAAGAAACGATTGAAATTCTTGATCGCGATGTTCGGAAGCTAAGGACATACGAGACAAGTATCCCCAGTTGTTCAACAATTCATGTACTACTCTACCCTTACTTTAGCCAGTCTTTCCTAGTTGATCACTCGGGGACGAGTGATGGATAAATTGGTATCTATTGTAACGACTTGATTCCATCGTTAGGTAAAAGCCAATTGGGAAAGAATTGGAGTCAGAAAACATTTTGGTGGTAACTTGGAATTTCCTAACCTAATCTAGATTTGGATGAAATCAGAGTCAGTAAGTCCTAGGGAAATTTGGTAACGAATGAGAGATCTAATTATGAATTGGATTACATGAGTGGATAGCTAAGACGTTAAGGAACCCGTACGACTTTACGGAATCGAATTCGAGCGAGTAGAACTCCCAAAAATGATCTTAGCGTGAACCGGTAGTTGTTGAATGTCAAGGGTTAAAGGTGTGTGGTGAAATGGGGGATTGGAGCTCAAATTCCAACATTCTGTCTCCATGCATCCATCTATAGCGGGATGGATCCAGCTGTAGCGGGATCTCTCTGTAGAGGGATGGGTCCCACCGTAGCGGGACAGTCGTGACTTAAATAGGGTAAAACCCCCTAAAAATGTTATTTTCTGCAAAAGTTCATTCTTAAGAGCTAAGAAACGACCCAAGGCTATTTCTTGAAGGGTTTCCACCTCTTCTAGCACTAAAGGTAAGGATTTTACTCCCCTAATCCATTTTTTGATCCGTAGAAATTGGATTCTTGGTTAATAACTATTGGGGGAGGGTTTTGATCTGAAACTAATGGTGGAAAAATCCCTAAACTGGGTATTAGGATTTTGGATTTAGGCTAGGGTTATTGGGTTTGTTATAATCCGGATAATTAGACCTTTGATTATTGATTCTTGCATATATTAATTGTTTGTAGACCTAGAACAAGCTGAAAGAATCCAGAAAGGGAAGATTCAAGTGCCTTAGGGGATTCAAGCTTGGATTTGAGGTAGGTGATGGTTGTGATTTCATGATTGTATGATGTAAGCTTGTTCTTGCTTCATTATGATGCATGTATGTATGTGAATGTTGCATTATTGATTACACTAATTTTATATGAGTATGAACGAATAACTATATGCCATGAATCACTTTTTGATTGTATGATTATTGAGAATTTACTTGTGATTGTGCTTGTGATGTGTTGAATGGATCGGTTGCCACGTTCCGGCATACTAATTGGAATCGGTTGCCACGTTCCGATATAAATATGGGATTGGTTGCCACGTTCTGGCATAACTATTGGATCGGGTACCACGAACCGGTGCACTAACAGCTTGGATTTGGATTCCATGAGAGGACTAATGACTTGTTATAAATGTATATTGTTGAGCATGTGATATTTAATATTGTATATGTTCGGTATTTTGCATGATCTTAATGTTGCATTAACTTGTTTCTGTTACACTTAGTGGGATAGCCGCGTGATCTTACCAGTACACGGTGGTTCTGTACTGATACTACACTTGCTCTTATTTTAGTTGAGTACAAGGCATCTTTCGGCGGCTATTGACAGACCTCGCTTAGAAGATCAGTAATCGCCGGTTTGAATTCAAGGGTGAGCCAGTTCTTCCTGGCTGCCTTGAGTTCTCTTTTTGTTTAGTCCATCCTATTCGGACTTAGACTAGTTCTTTCGATGATTTTCTTGTTTAGACTTATGAATCTTGTTAGAGTTTTGGTACATTGACTCTCACGTTCTAGGTTGTTCTTCCGCATTAGTTTGGTTAGTTGTTTTTAAAAATTTTTGAGTGTATGGGGACTCCATTTTATTGACATTTAAACCTGCTTTCGTATCTTTAAATGCCTTAGTGTTCATAAAATTTGTTAGTTGAGCTATAGTTTTGGTTCTCCCACCGAAGGGTTAGTGTTGGTGCCAGTCACGACTGTCTGGGTCGTGACACTACGGGTTCATGAAAAGCATTGAAAATATGAAATTATATTCAAAATCATGCAATTGAAGACTAATCATGAAGAAGAACTGAATTCATCAAGAACCCCTTGAAGATCCTAGAAACCCTAGGTTTGTAGAAATCATACTCTTGAGGAATTGAGATTTTCTTGGGACTCAATAGTTAAAGGGTACCTATTGATGAAATTCCACATACATGGACTGAAGAACCTTAGCTTGAATTCCTTCAATAGAGGCTTGAAGCTTGGAACCCTAGTTTTTGCTTGGGATAAGACTTGAGCGAGAATAAATTTGATTTGGGGTCTTGAGCGCGAGTCTGAATGATACAAATTCTTTAATTCCACTTAGAATAGGTTAAACGACATCGTAGAGAAATTAAAAGAGTGAAAAATACCAAAGCAATCCTTATTTAAAACCTACCCGAAGTCATTCGCAAGGGGCATCTAAGGTCCATGGTTCCATCTACGGATTGTAAAACCATGTTCGTACTAGAACTCATAGAAAATTCTTGAGTTTCTTAAGTTTCAGAACTCTAGTTTTACAAAACTATCTATGACCCGTGAAAAAGTTTACGACCCATAAACCTTGCTCGTCCCGTTCAAGCTGAAAATCAAGTTTTTGAAGTTGATCCACGATCCGTAAACAGTTTTACAAGTCGTAAGTCCCACTCGTAAACTCAAAAGTGCATTCCAGTTTCTGATGTCCCATCGACGACTCCCTATCTATGGCTCGTGGTTCCATTGACAACCCTTAGATGGGGTCTATAAATGTAATGACCCGTAAGGTCATTTTTATGAATTTTGGACTATTCATTTAACTATGGTTATTTAATTGATGGGTATTATTTTAAAATAATAAATTTAGTAGTTAATTAATGGGCCAAGTCTAAAACTTATTTAATACCTTATGCCACTTGGCCCATGTATAAGGATAAATAGTGAAATTTTAATACTTATTCTTTTTAGGGAAAATTATATATAATAGCAAACTATTAATTCAAATTAAATGCTATAACCATAGTTTGATTTAATTGTACCCCATAGCAAACTGTTGCTATTTTCGCCTCTCTCCTTGGTGGAATCTCGCTCGCCACTCTCCTTTTTTTGGCAGTCTCGCTCGCCTCTCTCGCTTTTATACAAACACAAATGTATAAATACATTTGTGTTTGTATAAAAGCGAGAGAAAATTGTATATATACATATATTTTCGTTCCCCTCTCTCCTCTTTCCCAGATCTCACTTATCACTCTCCTATATCTCGCTCACCACTCTCACTCGCCTCTCTCACTTTATACAAACAAAAATATATACATTGCATTTGTGTTTGTATAAAGCAAGAGAAAATTGTATATACAAATACAAATACATATATTTTCGTTCTATACACTTATGATTATACAAATACGATCTTCCCCTGCCCAGTTTTCTTTTGTCTTTCTCTCTTTTTCGCTTTATACATACACAAATTATACAATTGATTCTTTTGTATATGTACATCGAAACATATTATACAATTTCTTCTTTTGTATATATGTATAGTGAAATAGCCACAGCCTTTTGTATATATGTATAACGAAGTAGCCACTGCCTTTTGTATATATGTATAGCGAAATAACATAGCAAAGTTTGCTATGGAGCGCAATTATGCAAATTATAGCTATAACATACAAATATGATTTTGTGTTTCCTACAGATAAATTTCAAGTGAGTTTCAATTTGTGTCTACTTATATTTTTTGTTGCATATAGGAATAATAGTATTATAATATTATTGGGTTGAAAAATAAGAGGTGAATTGCTGGAAATTGAGTGAATTGTCCGTGCTTTTGGGACCTAGGATAATAAAAAATTGAGTGACTCAATCATTGGCAATGATTGGCAGTGATAGTGGAATGGGTTTGATTAACATTGGCAGTGATAGTTGAATGGAAGTAATTATGGCTCAAAATATTGTTTTGTTATTAGAGGTTACTGATTTTCTGTTTGATTTTGGAGTTGCAAAGTTCTTCATGGTCATCACATTGTGATCCATGTCCCAGTATCGGTACATGTACAGTGATGTACTTAAATTTTAGGTATACTATATTATATGAATATTATTAGATTTTTTATATTGGAGAAGTTGAAATTTAACCCTAGGCATAAAATTTGGAAAATATTAGAATTGACATGTTAATTGGAATCAAGGTTAGGAACTTGATTATAGATTTGAGTGAGTTTTTGGGTCTATGTTAGACATATAATAATATGGGTGTTGTTAACTTTCAAAATCTTATTGTGGTTATTTATTTGAATAGATTACATTGATTTAGAAGCCCAACGAAAGGGGAAGACTCAAGTCTCGGAGTAATTGCTCGATTGTTTGAGGCATGTGGATTTCTCAATCCTTGTTAAATGTATAGAATCGTGTATTTCCTTGTGGTATGTGTTGGGGAGTAATGATACTTGGTGATGGGTTGACTTGTCCATATTGAATAATTCTAATGATGAAAAAGGGTAATAAAAGACAAAGTGATTAATTATTGGTGTGTGATGTGTTGAGAATGGTTTGAAAGACTTATTGATTCATTGTTGGTGTTGTATCACGATTGTGTTATTGTGAATTGTGCATTGTTATGAAAATGGTCATCTCCTCATTATTTGTGTGAACATGTCATTTGCATTGTTCTGAGACATGGTTATGACAAGTGTTATGTGAATTGAGAAAGAATAAGAAATTAAAGAGGATGTACCATTTCGAGGGACGT
>JAJOOO010032089.1:0-10328 GCA_029582685.1 Solanum piurae
ATTTTCTCTCAAAAATAAGTAGGGTTTAGTTGTTTATGTTCATTTCTACTTCAAATCTTGAATTTAGGGTTTGTAATCTTCTTTAATTTCTTATTTAGGTCTCTAATTTGAATTTTGAATTTTCTCGAAATTCATCAAAAATGACAAATGAAAACTTGAATAAGCTTTGTATGGATGAATCAAACCCAAAATTAGTTGATAACTACGAAATCAAGTTCAAAATACATAGCAAAATCCTTCGATCATCAACAGAAATGGGGACCCGGCGCGTGCAAATCACGTGGACTATCTATTTGTTTATGTGTTGAGGTCAGCGTTTAAGTGTGTAGAAAATAGAGAAATATGAAGTTCAGGGGGATAATAGGACATCCGTGAAGTTGGAGTGTGTAGTTGGAATTTCGGGTATAGATTGGGGGGGTTTTAGACCATTTTCTCTTTCATTTATATTAAGATTAATTCTCAGGTACTAGTACACACATTATATATAATTATTGTTGATCTTTATTCGCGTCTTTTTATTTTTATTTTTTATTAAAGGTCATTAATGACAGTTCTGCATAATATGAAGATTAATAATATTTATATAAGAATCAATCAAATAGATAATGTACTGGTGAAATTTAGCAAGCACTTAATTTGTTCCGATGAACGACAATCTTGGATACCATTATATCATGCATGCCCCCAATGTATGCACTTGCTGCTTTCAATAAAAAATATTTTGTCACAATATGGCAAGAACCGCCCTTTCGTATAATAGTATTGTTTTAATTTTTTGATCACGTAAATAAATAACACATTTTTTCAGGAAAAAAAAAAAACCTATGGCATTATAATAATAATAAAATATCTAGTGAAATTTCACTAAGTAGGGTGTGTGAATGATAGAGTGTACACAGATCTTACTATTGTCTAGAAAAGGTAGAAAGACGATTTCGAATAAAACTTCAACTCAAGTGTATCAAACTAAAGTACAAGGTGAACAAAACAATAAATACATGAAACATATACCACTGGGTGATTAAATTTATAAATCTAATTACTAGGACTAACAACTAAGCTTTCATGTAATCTGAATTAGAGGCAGAGTTAGCATATAATATACTCTCTTTGTCTCAATTTATGTGACACTTTTTATTTTTTGAAAGTCAAACAGTTTAGGTTTTATCAGAAATTTGCGCAGGAAATCTTCAAATTCTTTGAAATGAAATTTATATATTTGTAAATTACGTAAAAGTACTATAAGTCACAATAATTGATGATTCAAAATGCTTAAAAGATCTATGAAAAACATACGTCAAAGATAGATTTGTTAGAATCTCAAAATTTGAAAAGTGTCACATAAAGTAAGACGGCATGAGTATAAATTTATTGAAATCAGTAACTTTTGTGTAAATTTTATTTATATTACTATTTATTAATTTGAGATTATTTTAGAAGTTTTAAAAATTTTAAATTATAAATCCTCTTCTGATCGATAAGAAGATGATCATATTATTAGTGTAACTTATGTAATTATTTATGTCATGATTTACCATTAATTATTTGTCATCTCCATCTCCATGTTCTTCAATATAATTATCTCATTGCTTTGTTACTTAATCGGCATGGTTCTAAACTTATAAATACTGATTTTTTTTATTATAATGGTGGAATGGTGGATTCGGACTTTTCAAAATGGTGTGTGACTGTTAAAATAAAATTGTGTTATTTGAGATTCAAACCTAAAATTTCTTGATTCAAATGGACACTCATTATCAGTACGCCAAAGGTTTATCTTTTGTCAAGAGTGTTCAACTTTAAATATATATCATTTAGATGCAAAATTTGACATATATATATAATGTAATTTTTCGATAAAGGGTTGCCAACTGAACACTCTGGGATGGCTATAACTCTGCCCCTGACTGCTAGATTAATGTAAATTATCTGGAGTGACATGATATTTCTGAAAGAGCGTGAGATATTCATTCTAATTAACCTAACTATTTTATTTCTCAATTGTAATTTAATGCATTTTATGACACAATTAGCAACAATATATAATGCAAAACTATTTTTGGATTAAAATTTTCTTAGATAAAATTATGTCTCTGACATTGACATATGGGTTCATCATTTTCTTACATTTTCCAATAAAGCTAAGGTAACTTCAAACTCAAGCTATACTAGCCATGATAGGGAAATGAAAAGAGAAGGCAAATGAGTAATAATTATTATTTCAATTTTTTGTGACATTTCTTAAATTTTGAAATTCAAATAAGTTTATTTTTTATTATAAATTTTTTATAAATCTTTGAGAAAATGGTCAAAAATCTTTCTAATTTATGGTCGGATTTTCAACTACATACTCATACTTTACGAGGGTCATATTACCCCATGAACTATTTTATAAAAAAATAAATTTCACCCTAAAATGACATAGTCACTCATGTGTATTGTGGTGTAATACACACACATGCCATGTCAGCGCCATGTCAATGCCATCTAATAAATGAATTATTTTTTCTACTTTTATTTTTATTTTTATTATTATATGCACCATTAGTAACCCTCCATTATCATTAAGAACATCACCATTATCAAACCCACTTCTCATCCATTGAAATTTCAGGAAGAGAAAAGATGGTAATTTTTTTCCGACGAGTAAAAATTTCTATGACCAATATCTTTATCCTATTTCCCACAATTTCTCTCAAAGTTCATTGCTATACATTTTATTCATGTTGGGGGCTCATGAAGGGATATACCAAAGTAGTATATGGGCATGCCATAAATTTTCAATTCAATTTCTTTCTTTTCTTAATATTGGTGAAAATAGCAAACCAAATTAAAACATTGAAATTAATCAAACTAAAAAAAAATTATGACCCAATTGAATTTTTATGCCCCATTTCAAAAATATTCCAATTTGTGATTAAATTCAAGAATGTGAAATTAGAATTAACGTTTGAGAGAAGAGCTTGTGAAGGTGTTGGAAATTGAAAATTCTATGTTTGTTTGAAATGGATTTCGATAAAAAATATTAATTTTTTAAACGTTCTTTAATTATGGGTAAGAGACGGTTAATATGTAGAATTTGTGAAGAAATTTGTGATGAAAAATAAAAATAAAGCAAAAGTGTGAAGAAGAAGAAGAAGTGTAGGGTGAGTGTGAAGAAGAAGAAGTGTGGGGCAGTTGGGGTGGGGAGGGGTGGGGTGGGAGAGATTATTTTAATTTAATTAGAAAGAGAAAGAAAGAAAAATAAAAATATGAAATAAACATAAAAACAACCATAATTACTCTCTTTTCATTCTCTCAAAGAGAATGGAATTCACTTTCTCAGCCAACTCAGCATTAATTGTTTATTTATTCTATTTTAAAACAGCTCAGGTGGGTGATAGGACCCCCGTGAAGCTTAAGTGTGTAGTTGAAAATTCGGTAATAGATTGAGGGGGCATTTGACCATTTTCTCATCTTTTAAACATTTTGAATTATCAATTATTATTATTTATAATACTTTTTATGTAGTTTACAAATATATAAATTTCATATTAAAAAAATTGAAGATTTCATGCGCAAATTCTCAATCAAACTTAAATGATATATTCTTGAAAAATGAAAAGTGTCACGTAAATTGAAATAGAGGAAGTAATAATTAAAAAGAGGAAGCAACCAAAATATAACTTTTGAAATAATAACTAAACGGGCATTAAATATGCTAGAACTAATTAAGTTGCTAAATAAGTTTGAAATAAAGGTTTCTATTCACTTTAATTCATGTCCAATTAAAGGCAATTTGATCTTCTAAAGTAAAACCAAAATATACCTATTTATAAAAAAGGAAGCAAACAACCATCAGCCTATTTCCCTTTAAGTTTCATTTTTACCTCTTTTGGACCCATAAATCTTTATGGAAATATATATTCCAGACCCCCAAAAAAAAAAACACACAAGAAAATGGTAAGACTGTGAAAATTATGAGATTTTGAGTCTCGAATATGAAAAAAATATTATGTTAAGGAGTGTTTATCTCTTAAATAGATTTTGTGTGATGCGAATTTAGAATAGTCAAAATTCTAATGCGAATATTAGGCATTTAGTAAAAATAAAAATAAATAAATTATGAGTTGTTAAAGTTTAAATTTCTACAATACAAAATATTAGTATTATGTAATATTTTTTTCATCTAATAAAATTTTAGTAGATAAAAAATTATACCAATGGAAAATTATATGACATGCTTTTTTTGTTAGTTTGTATAAAAAATATATATTATATTAAAAAAATAATTTAATTTTTTTAAAATTCAGTTTTATCTTTATTGAGATACTTTTTTGTGATCCATTTCACTTGTTATGAATATCGGGGATTGCTATTTTTGAATTAAGATAAATTTAATTATTTTCTACATTTATGCTTACTCTTCTAACTGCGTGAATAGAGATTAATATGGTGAAATGATGAGTATCATTAAATCGACAAAAACAAAATAGGGGAAATTCAATCAAATTATTCAAATTTTTTTTTAAAGACATTAAAAAAAACGTTATAAATAATAAATAAGAAATAGATCAAGAAAAAAGGTAGTTTATAGTCGCACAATAGTTCATTTCATCTTTAAAAAATATATTTTTTTTTCAATAATATCTTTATCATTAATTCAATAATATTTCGACAAACAGAAACATATTTGATAAATATCAATAACTCTCGAATAAAGTATTAGAACGAAAAGATCCCAGGGTAGGGACAAAAGACCCTTTTGACAATAGTATAATATTTTCTCCTTTTACAAATGTTAAGGTGGCATTTGTCTAAACATGTCTTAATCATGAATGGTGCAAGCTGGAAAAACAAAGAAAACAAAAAGTATAGTGTTAATAGATCACTAAGCATTTCTTTAATTATGATAATACAAAGGGTTGTAATTATAATTATCAGTAATCTTATTAATAAAGATACTTAGATTCCACTCAACATAATTCAAATTCTAGAGCTATCTTTTTCTTTTCAGAGGAAAAAAAAAGAAAAAGGTCAGTGTTCCTCTCTTTTCTTTGACTTTCTTTTTCCCGCTAATTAATATAATACTTTAATTATCAATTTAATTAGAACACTAACCAATTTTTCATTTTAATTGGCACTCATGTACTTTTAGAAATTACATAAATAAGTTGAATAACACAATTATCAGAATAATATCATCAACATTCCCAATACAGGTTAAGCAAAATGCAATAATTTGCAATTAATTTAAAAAAAAAAAAATCTTAATAATAACTACATCCTATTCAATGAAATTAATAATAGAGGGTATTATTCTTATTCTAATACGTTATGTTAAGTATTGTTCTTATTCTAGCCCACCATATTCATTTAATATTTGGTAACAAAATATTTAATACAATAAATCAAATAACTGATCACATAATTTATTTTATATAACTAATCTCAATATTATTGATACACTATATTCAATATCCCTTTAGTCTAGTATAAGTGAATTATTAAAGTATTACCTAAGTCAAAGTACTTCCTCGTGTTTTTCTATTGTTGTTGTGATTTTTGATAGTCAATTTAACTAACGTTTAAAATTAAATAAGATTAATGAAAAAAAATATATATAAAAAATATTAATCAAAGTTCATATTGATTGACTCTTAAAAAAAAAACTACGACAAGTTAAAAGGAACCGATTCAATAATATTACCCTTTGTAATCAATGCCATACAATAAAACCATCACTTGTCAATAAATTAATGTAATCTTAAATTTATGATGAACTGAGAAGTACTCTCATTCATCATAAATTTAAATTTAATCGAGTCTCAAGAACGTAATATCAAATAAGCAAAAAGAAAGGTGGTGCTAAATTTTTGAACCCAGAAAAAAAGGGGCTAAAATGATTCCATGTCTAGAGTCTGAAAGAGTAAAGACAACACTTGCTCTATTTCAGTGTTTCAGTGAGCAGCAGTCTTTATACTCTCTCTCTCTCTCTAAAGTATTCTTCATCTCTCTCTTCTCTTTTCTCTTCAGTGTTGCAGAATTCAGATCCAGGTTTGTGTTCTTTCTTTCTTATACCTAATGGTAGCTTCTCTTTTTTGCTTTTATCGATGCTCAAATCAATCTCTGTCATAGTTTTTTCGCCATTTGGATTGGGTGATCTTTTCTGCTGCTCCAATTGTTTTGCACTAGTTTAATTGAACTACTACTATGCTTGAATCTCTTGTTTTAGGGGGAATTTTAGTTGCTGCTCGATTGATTGACTATCTGAACCTACATTATTCGCTAATGTTTGATTTCCCTAATTTGTAATCCGTAATAAAAAAATCTGTTGCGGTTTTTTTTTTTTTTTTTGGTTAAAAATAATAATTCTGTTTTGAGTTTGTTTTTGTTTCTGCTTTTGTGGGTGAGCTTTTTGGGTTAGGAGAGTTGAGAGTTTTTTGTTTGCTGAGAAAACATTGGCAAGTGTTGGCTAGAGCTAAAAAGTTTGGTGCTTGATGTTTGATTCAAATAGATGAAATTAAAGTTTATATAGCATTTCTCTTGAGAAGGAAAAAAAAAGATTCTTTTTTCAATGGGAATATTTCTGGATTAAAAAGATTTATAGGCATTATTTAGCTCATTTGATTCACTATACCCAGTTTCTATTCCTGATTTTTGTTTTTGTTTTTTGCTAGTTTCGTGCTTGAACTATCATGTGTTTGTGTTTTCTACCTAAACATCACCAATTATTTATCAAAAACACGCCTTGATTAGTATCTAATGGTGTGTAGTGTGCACTCTCTTTTTAAATAAAAATGTCTCCACACAGATAATTAAAGGAATTAATTGTTTTTTTTTTAAAAATAAATTGAGAGATAATAGTCAAAAACATACTTTAAAGTATCATTTTTTTTGTGAGTTTTCTGCAAAGTGTCTGTGTTTCCTACGTGAACTATCATTAACTATGTATCAAAATACTTCGAAATTAATGAGTCGACTTCCATGTGGATGAAATTTATGGCAAATTAAGTTGTCAGGTTCCTTTTGGCGATTGTAGTCAAACACTTGATCTAGTCAGCTTCGAGGTGTGTTTGACAAATAGTTGGTGATAATTCAGGTAGGAATCACTAACACCTGATAGTCCAGGTATAGAACTCGCTAAAAAGTGACACTTCGGGTTTAAAGTTTGATCATTTTTTTCTTACACTTACACTAGGAACTGTGTTTGCTGAAAGTTTTCTTATAATGGGGTTAGAAACTTATATGTTAGTGTATGCTAATTGGGATACTAAGAGAACTTCTAGTTTTAAAGAATACCCTTTTTATCTTATAAAAACAAATTGAAGTATTCAAAATGAAATTGGTTTGAATAGAGCGAAATGAATATAGAAGATTCATATAGTTGATGCAACTAATTTGGTATGGAGGCATGGTGATGAATTGATTGATATAAATTTGAAATGGTTTTTGTTTTCACAACCAGCTATTGGTGCCATTTGATGCATAAGAGTCTATATGAAAGCCCTTTTGATGCTTAAAGTTGTTTGAATGTGGTTTCTTCTACTATTGTTGTAACTTTTTCTTCATTTTTCGTTTTTTCAGTGATTTGTAACTGGATATTTACAGAGTAGTTGCTTGCAACTCTGTCGAGGGGATTGAAAGAAGTTTTGAAGAACTCGTCAGAAAACACTTGCAGTTTTTCTCTCCCCTACGTATCAACTTGCAGTTCAGTGTGCCATTTCAGAATAGTTGAGCAGAATTAGAGAACTGAAAAGAAATGGAAGAAATACAGTCCCAATCGGATCATTATAGGTCTTCGTCTTCTTCGGCAAGTAGTCCAGCGAGTAGGGTGCCATCAAGTAATTTCTTCTACTTGAGGAAACCTGGTTCACTTAGACAACCAATTTCATTTGAAGATTCACCTGATTGGGAAGACACGGATATTGAAGTCAGAGTGGACGAAGGAGGTGATTCCATCAATGCTGCAACTACACCAGCCTCCCCTTCCCTGTCAAAGCTTAACAGTGGTTCGTTGCCGTCTCCACCTTTACCAGATGGGGCAGTTATTTCAAGGAAAATTGCTGGGGCATCTATTGCCTGGAAGGATTTAACAGTTACAATAAAGGGAAAACGGAAATATTCTGATAAGGTGGTCAAGAGTTCGAATGGTTATGCATTACCTGGTACAATGACTGTAATTATGGGACCTGCCAAGTCAGGGAAATCAACGCTCTTGAGAGCCCTTTCAGGTTTGTGTTCTATAGGGAAACGTCTATTGGATTCCGTATCAATCTGTATGAATCGTTCATAACCCATTTTTGTTTCTCTTCCTTAGGAAGGTTGCCTGATTCAGCCAGAATGTATGGTGAGGTTTTTGTAAATGGGACGAAAATGTGCATGCCTTATGGCTCCTATGTAAGTCTATGCTTTTTAACTTTGTAGTTGAGTTGCTGTTCATAGTAGGCAAAATGTTGTCCATGGCTATTTTTCTTTAATATCCTATGTGGAAACTATCTGACATGAACTTTTACAGTGTATTTGTGCGGTTTACTTGCTTTGCTGTTTAAAAATTAAGACTGTGAACATGCATGGAAGATAATAAAATATCAAGAAATGGAAGTTGAAGGAAAAAATAAAATGTGATTATTTAAATGATTTACATTTTATAACATGTTCTAAATATCATTATAGAGTTACCATTTTGATTCACCTCTCATGTATGCGACCTCTTAAATGGAGAAGGTATTACAGGAAAAAATATAGAATTACTATTTAATTTATCATATAGTAGAAAAATTTGGACTTGTAGTAACTCCATCCAAAACTGAGAAATTAAATATTTAAGGTGCGTTTTTCAGCTCCTTCAGTTTTGTTAAGGTGCATATTTCTTATTCAAGTATTGATCTCAAACCTACTGAAGAAGTCCGTCTGAAAAAGAGGTGGAAAGAAGGAGAGGAGTAATTCTCAGAAGTTTATTAGCATCCAGAGAAAAAGGGATATTCAATCTTTAGTTTCACTCAAAACTTATAGGGAGTTTATTAGTATCGAGAAAAACAGGGATAGTCAGTCTTTAATTTCACTCGCCCATATGGCATATACTATATTTTTCTGACCCCAATGGAGGCAATTGGAGCCACAAACATTTAGTGATTAAAATTAGCATCCTGCAACTTGTTACACAGGAAGAGTAGCCATCACCAATGAAGCTAATCCCTTAAGCAACTCTATGGTGTTCTGACTACAATGCTCAATTTGGATTTGTTCAAAAATATTGACCTTAGCCTGAACTTGACCTTAAAAACTAGCTCATCGAGTGAGGATTGTCCAAACCATATAAAGAGGCTACAACCAACCTTCAACCAATGTGAGACTCTAACATCCCCACACACTCGAGGCTACACATTTGGAGGGTGTGATGCCATCCATGGCAATTCAACGTCATTAAAATACAAGGATGAAGTTTTGGAAGCTCCAAAAAGACCAGGACAAGATCTCAAACAAAGAAGTTTTAAGACAAGCTTAATGGACTTCAATTAGCAATAAAAAAATCGTCTTATGATGGAAAAATCTCCATCCCATGGAAGATCTTCTGACCAAGTCTTCCAATTATTTAGAGGTCAAAATTGACCTCCAAGAGGAAGTGGAATGTGGCCTGAATCTGCCCTGAAAAGGAGCAAGTACAACAGCCGAAAACTTACGTTTTCTAAACCTAGTTTATAGAACTATCTTTAAGACTTGTGTAATTTTATGTTGAGTGCATTGAACAAAGTTTAAGCATCTTCCTTCTATGCAACAGGGAATACCATTCCTATTTAGTTTTGTTTTTTACCAACCCCTTTCTTTACTTACTATATAAAAGGGTGGTTTATTCCTTCACTGTACCTCAAAAATGAAGATCAGTATTATTTTTGTGAGTTTCACAAGGGCAAATGTGGGAAAATACAAGAACTTAATGAAAGTTCTTTTTATCACAACTGCCAGCCCTTCTTGTTCACGGGTGTATAAAAAGCACATTATACTAGAATCTACTCATGTCTTCACTCCTCTCAATACATAACCCAAACAATAACGCGTAAATGTGATGGTCGGTGGCTTAATGAAAATTTATTGCAGTCTTATTAAGGAAAGAGAGAATAATCCTACTTCATTCAGTTTGATTTTAAGAGATGAGGAACTTGACTATTCTTTATCATGAGCTCTGCCTTTTGATATGGAATTTTTTTGCCTGCAGGGATTTGTTGACAGAGAAACTACTCTTATTGGAACATTGACAGTGCGTGAATTCCTCTACTACTCAGCATTGCTTCAGCTTCCTGGTTTTCTTTGTCAGAAAAGGAGTGTGGTGGAGGATGCTATTGATTCTA
>JAJOOO010032093.1:0-11963 GCA_029582685.1 Solanum piurae
TGATGTAGGTTCAGGTTCTCAACATCCAGATCACGCTTAGATCGGTTCCCGATCTTCAGTTCAGCAGCATCAGTGGTGAGTCCTCATTCTTCGAGGACTAGTGACATGTTTATCTTTCAGTTTTCAGTCTTTTAGTTTCAGTTTTGCTAGATTTAGCTGGGGCATGTCCTAGCACTTCTAGTCAGTTTAGAGGCTTATTTAGACATAGTTAGATTCAACTTAGTGCTGAGTTAATATCTTCTTTGTATTAAACTCATCAGTTTTCATATATCTCAGTTATAATATATAGGTATTCCCCATCTTTTCATTTTAATGATGATTTAGCTTCCGCATCAGTTTATTATCTTTAGTATGCTCATGATCATGCCGACAGGGTTAGCTTGGGATCACTTGTGGTCCTAGGTCCCGTGTCCGCATCTCGGGGGTAGTCTCGGGGCGTGACATAAGCAGCCACAGACATACCACCTTGCTCCAAACCCATGAACTCATCCTTCTTATGATCTCTCAAAGTCCTAGGCACATATTTCTTAAAAAATAAAACATGAAATTTGGTCCAAGAGAGTGGGGCTAAAGTTGAAGATCTGCACTCCACATAAGCTCTCCACCACTTCTTAGCCTTAACTTAAAGTTGAAAGGTCGTAAACTCAACCCCATGCTGATGGACAATTCCTAACTTATGAAGCCTCTTATAGTAGTCCAAAATAAACTCATAAGCATCCTCACTCTCAGTTTCAAGGAATACATAAGGATTTAGCTTTAAAAACATAGTCAACATTTCATGCTCATTACCAGTCATAACAGAACCCAACAAAGGACAGAAGAAAGCATCATTACTTACATTCCCTCCCACCTAGGGGACAGTGATAGCAATATGAGGATTGGCGGGAGATTGAGTTGCTTGAACAGAAGGAAACACTCCAGACCAACCAACTCTTTCAAGAATGACATGATCTGATGCGCTAACACTGGGTCTATGGAAGGAACACCGGTAGTCTCAGCCTGCAACTCTTCCTCTTGTAACCTCCTCAATATTTTCAACCTCAACATTCTCCTCTATCTCTTTATGATGTACGGGAGGGGCCTCATTTTGGGGAGCATTTCGACCGGTACCCCATCTCTAGTAGGCGCCACTCTTTCTCGGCATGTACCCCTAGTGTCACACCCCTAGCTAGAAAGGGACAGACATTAAGGATATACACAAACACCTGCTAAATATCTTACTAATCTCATGCAAAAGCTGAAGATTTATATGCAGAGGAACCTATATGAAGACATATACTAAAACATAGTTAACAAAAAGACCCTTGGGATACTTTACAATGGAAACAAGACTAAGTTTATGAAGCCTCTAAAGAGTATGCCTCGGAGAATATGATTACTAGTCGGGACAGGGCCCCGACATACCCATTCTGATATATGTACATATGTAGCAAATATAGGCTCTAAATATCTGATAGCTCTAGGTAAATGTGGAGCTTACCAACTGCTAAACTGAAATCTCTAGTCTACTGAAAATGCTTGTTGTCCTGAGTACCTGAGCCTGTAGTGATACAAATCAAACGCCAAAATAATAGGGACGTCATTAAATACAAAACATGTACTGGTATGTAAAGCAGACTGAATAACAAATAGACATCAAATATCATGATAGGCAAATATGCGCATGTGTATGCCAGAGACATAATCTTTAACTGGAATTGTGACCAACCTCAATAGTCCTCATCAAACGTTTCATGGCTTAGTCATTTATATATATATATATATATATATATATATATATATAATCCCTATAATTTTCCTAAGTGATATCTTTACTTTATTATATCGCTTCTTTGCTCTTTGTAAAACTAACTATCAAGAAATCACATGATGGCCTATTGACGGCGATTAGTGAACCCTGTATGACATCTGTAGCCCACTGTCATGACCACACGTGAAATCTCATAGTCTGGTAACGAGGTCTATAAAGGTACGCCCCCTAGGGCTTCTGTATGGTCTGCCCGCAGGCCTGTATCAGTCAGGTGAATCCACGACGGGAAATTCCAGCATACTAAATATGAATTCTGTGCACAGAGTAGCGTCGCACGTAGTAGCCCTAAATATACCCACCCTACACTGCAGAGTAGTTTATAATCTCAATTGCTTGCAATTATTTATAATAATTAATTCATTTATCACACAGCTCGTGATACAATTCATGATTACATTCTTTAGCTTGAGAATAATATATCTGGTGACCTATGCACTTACAAACATTTTGTGGCTGGCTGCTTTCTTTAAATTTATGCAACATGTACACCGCTAACTTCTAAGAGTTTTAACTGTAGACAAATGTAGTTGTGTGAAACATATTGCTTTCTTGAAGAGTACTATAACTCTATAGGTTTAGGACTCAACATGAGAGGGTTTATAAAATCTATAGTGACATTTATCGAAAAAATATGCGAGTTTAGGTTGTGCCTTAAGGGCGAAAGAGGTTTAGCTTTACATACCTTAATTCGGGACTTACTATCTTACATCGTCAAACTCCTTTGCTGACAACTTTATCTATAACATAAAATCATAAAAGGATAGTATAAGAAACTAATCAAGAGTCACAACAATGCCAAAAATACAATAATGGTTCGCGAGCGACAATCTCAATAATTACCATAGATGAATGGTGTATCACCACACCCTTCTCTCTCTCTACTTTCGAAGTAGGCTTATGAATTATTTACATGTTCAATATTACTCCTCATCCTTTAACCATAAAGAACCAGTCCCCTTAATCATCCACACTTAACATAAAAGTAAAACTCATGGACTTCGATCACCATCCCACCAGTTCCTTGTTAACAATGTCAAATTCCTTTGTAAGCTCATAATTTAATTTGGTAGAGAACTAATGCTATAAATTAAAATAATAGGAGCTCATATAACCATCTACAACATATTCTTAGCGACTTAGGAATTTCATCAAACACTTGGTGAGCGACAAACTTTCAAGAACTATAATAGTTGTGTTCTCTATACCTCGCCTTCCGTTTTAATGTAACCAGCTTACTTCCCCAATACAATACCATTGACCCCTCATTTGGTCAAAACAACAGCCAACATAACCTTCTACAAACTCCCTCCTCACCAAAACATCAAATACAATGGGTAAGACATGGACACATGGCTACCTATCACCGTCCCGTGAGTCCTACCCACAAATTATACTTAAAGCATCTTTGGAATACTATTTATGAAGATAGAAGAGGATTCATACCTATATATCAAAGAAAATCATCCCCTGCCCTTCTTTGTTCTCCAAGAACAATACTTTTTCCTTCAAGAAAACATTTAGCTAAGTATATCTATAGGTCTATGGAGAGGAAGACACTTGATTTTTGAAGAAACCAACTTACCTTAAGCTTTGGTAGATTGAAGATGAGAAAAACTTGAAGAAATAACTTGAAACCAATCCTTACACATTATTGAGGATATGAGAAAGTATATCCCAAACTTCTAATATAAAAACAACAAGTTTGGCCGATTTTCTCTAAAGTGCCACCAGTCCCGCAGTGATTGGGCAGTGCGCGCGTCTGTCGTAGAATGAACATAACATTTTACTCCGATATCGTTTTAACAAGTGATTTGTTTTTATGAAAACTAGACTCAAATACCTTCAATTGGATAGGTTGAAGGCCCTCTAACTCGTTATATACTAGGAGATATGCTCGTTCAAAGTCATATGAGAAATGAGATCTTTTGTAGTATTCCTCCACAATGAACCTTTAAACTTTAATCTTTTCTTTAATGATCTCTTTGGCCTAAAACTTTTGTTTAACCCTTCAAATGACTAAATATAAGGGTTACATGGTATGCTTAACCATTTTCAATGATATACCTCTCCCGATATCACATCTATGCATTGGTGTTTACGAGTCGTAAATGTATTTTAAGTTACGGGATATTACACCTAGCTCTTCCTCTACCTCTGCCTTGACCGCGACCTCTCGTTACAGATTCCTCAACTGGAGCATTGACGGGAGCTACGAGCCTGATGTCGTTGAATCTAGTGTTAACCATCTGCATACAGAAGAGTGAAGGAGGTTAGATACCGATTTGAATCGCCAGATACCAATTGAAATCAAGTTATAGCACGAAAGAAGACAAGAGAAAACAAAGAGATTTCCTAAAGTCCTATAGCCTCTCGAAGAAAAGTACAGACGTCTCCGTACCATTTCACAAGACTCTACTAGACTCATCTTGGTACATCGAGATCAATGAACCTAGGCTCTGATAGCCAGACCGTCGTGATTGGCACCCACACTAACCCTCTGGTGGGAGAACCACTACTACAACCCAAACCAAGCAACTAAACCAAAAACTAAAGCATTTAAGCTACGAAAGCAAATTAAATAGCTAAAATCTGAAGTTCTCATAAACTTCCAAAAGATCTAACAACTAAGCAATGCGGAAAATACACCTAGAACATGAAAGTCAATGTACCAAAACATCTAAAGTTCAACAAGTCTAAACAAGAAGGGATACAACCCCAAACTAATGAACTAATAACTAACTAGAAAAGTTGATCTTAGGCATACTTATATGCCTAAGTTGTCAATATTTGCCCATGAATTGATTAAATTGAAAGAATGATCTTTAGTTATTAACTTGATTTTGTTATACTTGCTATGATTATGCACTAATACATGTGATTAGAGGTTGCAGGAACTCTCAAGAAAATTGGAGTCAAATTGAAGAAAAGAGATGGAAGAGAGCATGAAAAGAGGCTAAGGATGAAGGCTCCAGGATCAGGCGCACTGCTAGGCGCTAAGGGCCAACATTCAGAGCCCTTTCTCAGGCGTACTGAGAGGCGCAACGCTCCAAGGGTAGAAGTTCTGAGGCGCTTGACTGGCACTCTGCAAGGCGCGACGCGCCAAGCCTCAACATTCAAAGGTGTTTTCCTGGCGCATCGCGCCACAGTGGGAAGTTCTGATGCGAGTTTTAGGCGCGATGGAAGGAGCGACACGCCAGTAGGATCTCGATTTTTCCAACTTAAAAGTGTTAAAAAAGGATTCCTAATTGCAATAGACTTTGACTCTAATTTTCCTACTATTATAAATAGACCCTAAGGGCTCTATTGTTAGGGTTCGACTTTTATTGGGTGTGCAAGAACAAGTATCAACGTTTGTAATAGGTTTTGATCTTCTAACTCTTATATTTTCTAGGAATCGCATGAACAATTGTATTTTGTGGTTTTCTAATAGCATGAGTGGCTAAACGCTCTAGTTCTGGGGCTGCAACTAAGAATGGATTATTGATTATTAAAGGGTTTTTGAATTAATTATTAGTTGTCATTATAAGTTACTTCTATATTCTTGTTTTAGTATTTCGTGCTTGATCACCATGAGATAAATATATTGTCTAATCTTAAAATTGAGATAGGCGGGATTAGATAGACCAGAGAATATAGAGAGATCGGTAGACCCATTTGATTGAGGTGATTAGTGTTCAGGAGTAACGCCCGGATGAACAACTTGCTTAGTTACGAAATATGATGAAATATAAATGCTCACCAGTTAGTCTATTTATCCCCTCTCAATGATGTAGTTAGGTTGCTAATTGGAGTAGGCAATGAGAGGTGTATAGCCCGACTCCTATAATTAACCCTATAAACCAGTAACTTGATAACTAAAATTAGTTCTAAACCGATAATATGATACATGAGATTCAATACATGTTGCAGCCCTGGAATTGTCTTTTATTTGCTTGAAACATCATCTTAAAGTTGTTCATTATTAGTTATTATTAGTTATTGCATAATTTGTAGTAGTAGTAAACATCAATCACCAACTTTTGAAAATGTTACTTTTACTTTTATTTGTAGAATTAAGTGTTAGATATAAATCGATCATAAGTCCCTTGGGAACGATAACTCGTTTCATTAAGAATCTATATTACTTGCGCAACCACGTACACTTGCGTGTATATTGGGGAGCAATAAGTTTTTGGCGCCGCTGCCGGGGACTTAGAAATTGATTTATATTCGATCTTCTTAAGTCTACAATTAGAATATTCAGGTATTAATTACTTGATCTTAGCTTGTTTATTACAGGCACTTGACTTTCAGGTCTGGTTTGGAAAGGAAAACTTGTCGAACCAAACAACGAATCGAAAAGACCTTTACGCCGATGTAGGAAAATGGCTAATCAAGGACATCATGGGGAATTAGGGTTAGGTCTTCGAGGGAACAATGATGATAATAACCAAGACAACGTGAATAACCCAGAGAATCTGAACAACCAAGAGAACTTGAATAACCAAGAGAACTTGAATAACCAAGAGGTACCCTATGTAGTACCCGCAAGGCACGTCCATGGTGTGGCAGTCCCACTCACAACTAATTTGGCATTTAGTATTAGGAAACCTCCACTGGGGGGTAGATTTGAACTAAAGCAGGGCATAGTACAGCTCCTCCATTATAATGGGCAATTCAAGGGTCTCCCCCATGAGGATCCTCAAATCCACTATAGGAACTTTATAGATATTACTGATAAATACATCTCAACTGGAGTCTCATCGGACTATGTGAGGCTGACATTGTTCCCATACTCATTGTTAGGAGCCGCAATGCTTTGGTTAAGCTTTAATCAAAACCAGGGAGAGGACATGTACCAAACATGGGCTCGTTTTAAACAAATGTTGAATGCCTGCCCGCACCACATGCAAACTAATGAGGTACTTGCTCACATTTTCTTTAAGGGTTTAGATTATAATGCACATGTGATTTTGAATAGTGCAATAGGGGGAAAAGCCCTATTAAAAGCCTGTGAGGAGTTGTTCGACTTACTCGATAGACTCTCCAAAGGGAACCAAGTGTATGAGGGGGAAATGCCTAGAACCACAACCCAAAGGGCCACGGGAATTTTAGATGTAGATCAAGCCACCTCCATAAATGCTAAATTAGATGCGATGCAGCACAATATAGCCACATATTTCAAACATATGTCCATAAATCAAGCACCGATTAACATGGTACAACATGCATCAAATTGGTGTGGGGTATGTGGTAGTGGAGCTCATAAAATCGAGAAATGTGAGGCAAACCCGAATTTCGTAAATTTTGTGGGTAATGCGCAAAGGTGTGGAGGTCAGCAAAATTATGGTAACACTTACAACCCTAGTTGGAGGAACTATCCTAACTTCTCATGAGGTGGGAACCAAAACCAAAATCAGGCGCAAGGGGCTAACCAATACCATTCTCCAGGGGCTAGGCAACAATACCAAAATCCTAACCAAGGCACAAGTCCTAATGCACAAAAAGGGGGGATGACCAATGAAGAGCTACTCCAAAAGCTCATGACTGAAATAGGGACCAAAATAAATGCTACAATAGATAAGCAGGATAGGAACATCAGAAACATACAAATGTCCCAAATGAGTTTAGAGAAACAAGTTGTGCAAGTAGCCAATTCTCTGAACTTACGTCCCCAAGGTGGGCTGCCCAGTGATACTGAACCCAACCCAATGCAACTGTATGCGGTAAGTACTAGAAGTGGGTTACAATTAGATGAACTAGCTGCAAAGAAGAGATATACTGAGGCAAGTACCAAAGAAAAAAAAAATAGAAGAGATAGTAAAAAGTTCCAATGTTGAGGTACCCGTTCCTCAAAAGAAACTACCACCTCCGTTTCCACAAAGGCACATAAAGCAGAATAAGGATGAATGCTTCAGTAAGTTTCTCTCTCTCCTTAAACAGGTTCACATTAATCTACCTTTGGTTGACATTTTACAGGGAATCCTAAAGTATGCTAAATACGTGAAGGACATTGTGGCTAGAAAGATGAAGCTCATAGAGTATGAAACTGTAACACTTTATCAGGAGTGTAGCTCTAGAATCCAAAATAGACTGCCCAAAAAGTTAAAAGATCCGGTAGTTTTACTGTGCAGATTACAATTGGGCAAAGTGTTCATGCCCGTGGGTTATGTGATTTGGGGGAAAGTATAAATCTGATGTCCTTGTCATTGTATCAAAAGCTTGGGTTAGGTAGTCCAAAATGAACATTGTTATTCTCCAACTCGCTGATAGATCCATTGCTAGGCTAGAGGAGGTGGTAGAAGATGTGTTAGTGCAAGTAAGTTCTTTGATTTTTCTGGTGGATTTTGTGGTCTTAGATCTTGAACCTGATTCTAAAGTTCCATTCATGTTGGGACATCCATTCTTGGCCACGGGTAGGGCATTGATTGATGTAGCAGCTAGTCAATTGACTATGAGGGTACATGATAAGGTTGAGGTATTTGATGTTTACCGCACTTTAAAATTGCCTTCTATTTATGATTAGTTGTCTTCTATTACTGTGGTTGATCGCATAGCAGAATCGCAAGTAGTTGTCCCCGAAGATCCATTAGAGAGTGTATTAGTAGGTCATGAGGTGGATGGAGATACTGAGGCTCAAGAGATAAAAACATGTTTGAAACTAGCACTGGTTGACACTCGTAAGCTTCGAGCTGAGTCATTAGATCGTGAGTTAGGTTCCCCACAAAAGCCATCAATAGAAGAAACTCCCAATATGGAACTAAAACCTCTGCCGGTTCACCTAAGGTATTTTATTTGGGTGCTAATGAAACTTTGCCTGTTATACTTTCTGCAGAGTTGTCTGAGTTACAGGTTAATGCGACATTGAGGATGTTAAAGCGGAGGAAGAAAGAAATTGGATGGAACATGGCTGATATTCATGGGATTAGTCCGGCGTTATGTATGCACAGAATCTACATAGAAGATGATCATAAACCAAGTGCACAACATCAACGTTGGCTAAATTCTTTGATGAAAGAGGTGGTAAGAAAAGAAGTGATAAAGTGGCTAGATGCTGGAATTATGTACCCGATATCTAATAGTAAGTGGGTAAGTCCAGTGCAGTGTGTTCCCAAGAAGGGAGGTATGACAGTGGTAAGGAACAAAAATAATGAGTTGATTCCTACTAGAACAGTGACCGGTTGGAGAATTTGTTTGGATTACCGAAAACTTAATGATGCCACCTGAAAAGATCACTACCATGTTCCCATCATTGATCATATGCTTGACCGACTAGAAGGGCTGGAGTACTATTGTTTCTTAGATGGGTATTCCGGTTACAACTAGATCTTACTTGCACCCGAGGATCAGGAAAATACCACGTTCACTTGTCCTTATAGTACATATGCTTTCAAACGTATGCCATTCAGACTTTGCAATGCATCAATGACTTTTCAAAGGTGTATGATGGTTATTTTTCATGATATAGTGGAATATTTTGTAGAGGTGGTCATGGATGATTTCTCCGTCTTTGGGAAGTCTTTTGAGGTATGTTTTCGGAATCTTGATAAAGTACTTGCTAGATGTGAGGACACTAACTTAGTTCTCAATTGGGAAAAATGTCATTTTTGGTTAGAGAGGGGATAGTGTTGGGCCACAAGGTCTCGAAGTCTGTTTTAGAGGTTGATAAGGCCAAGGTAGAAGTTACTGAGAAATTGTCCCCTCTCATTTCTGTAAAAGGGGTGCATAGTTTTCTTGGTCATGCAGATTTTTACCGGTGATTCATCAAGGATTTTTCCAAGATTGCAAGACCTATGTGCAGTCTTTTGGAGAAGGAGGTGAAGTTTGACTTTGATGAGATATGTTTGAAAGCTTTTGAGATATTGAAGAGGAACTTAATTGAGGCTCCCATCTTAATTGCTCCTGGTTGGGAATTACCATTTGAACTCATGTGTAATGAAAACGATGTAGAAATGGGTGCAATGTTGGGACAACAAAAGAATAAAGTGTTCCACTCGATCTATTATGCAAGCAAGACCCTTGAGCCTTGACCCTACACAAGCAAAATACACAGTGACTGAGAAGGAGATGCTAGCTCTAGTGTTTGCCTTCGACAAGTTCAGATCGTATTTGGTAGATACGAAAGTGATTGTTTTTACTGACCATGCAACTATTAGGTACCTATTCAGCAAGAAGGACGCTAAACCAAGGTTGATTCAGTGGATATTGTTTCTCCAAGAATTCGACCTTGAGATTAAGGATATGAAAGGTATGGAAAATCAAATAGTTGATCACTTGTCTAGGTTGGAGGATTTTTCCCATGTGAATGAGGGTGAGCAAATCCGAGAAGAGTTTCCGGATGAACAATTGATGGCATTAGATATATCTCAAGTGCCATGGTATGCGGACATTGTGAATCTGACAGTAAGTGGAGATTACCGTCTGGGTGCAACCACACAACAAAAGAAAAAGCTCAATCATGATGCTAAGTTATATATATGGGATTAACCGTTCTTGTTCAAGCAAGGTGTGGACCGGGTAGTGAGAAGATGCATTCCGGAGTATGAGGTTCACAAAGTGCTCGAAAGTTGTCATGCTAGCCCATATGGAGGTCAACACGGAGGAGAGCGCACGACACATAAGGTACTTCAATATGGTTTCTTTTGGCTCTCATTATTTAAAGATTTTATTGCTTTTGTGAAGGGTTGTGATAAATGCCAAAGGCTGGGTACTATTTCAAAAAGACATGAGATGCCGATAAGTAACATTTTGGAGGTGGAGATCTTTGATGTGTGGGGTATTGACTTCTGGGTCCCTTCCCATCGTCTAGTGGAAACCAATATATACTTGTGGCTGTGGATTATGTGAGTAAATGGGTTGAGGCTGCCGCTCTTCCTTCGAATGATTCAAGGGTGGTGATAAAATTCATCAAGAAGCACATCTTCACTCGCTTTAGCAGTCCAAGGGCAATCATAAGTGATGGAGGCAAGCATTTCATTAACCATCTAGTTAAAAATCTTCTTGCTAAGTATGGTATTCGTCAGAAAGTTGCTACAGCTTACCATCCTCAAACGAGTGGCCAAGTAAAGGTTTCGAATAGAGAGGTAAAGCAAATTTTGCAGAAAACGGTGAATGCGCAGAGGAAAGATTGGTCTGAGAAGTTAGATGATGCGTTGTGGGCATATAGGACTGCGTATAAGACACACATAGGGACTTCTCCCTATCACATAGTATTAGGGAAAGTATGTCATCTTCCGGCGGAATTAGAACACCAAGATTATTGGGCAATTAAGTGGTTGAACTTGGACCCCGAGTTGGCCGGTAGGAAGAGAGTGAATCAACTGCATGAACTTGAGGAGTTTAGGCTCCATGCATATGAGAATGCCAAGCTTTACAAAGAAAAGACGAAGAGGTGGCATAACAAGCACATAATTACTCGCAATTTCTCTCAGAGAGAAAATGTACTACTCTTTAATTCTAGATTGAGGTTATTCCCCGGAAAACTAAGGTCTAAATGGAGTGGTCCTTTCGAAGTGGTAAGAATGACACAACATGGGGCTATTGAACTTAAAAGTGAGACTGGCCCTACATTCTTGGTAAATGGGCAAAAAGTGAAACACTACTTTGGTGTGGATTCGTATCGTGATCGGGAGGCTCTTGAGCTAAATGATGAATCATCCAATCTGCATCGTGCCGCGACGTTATATCAAGCGCTACACGAGAGGCAACCAGTGAACAATATGTAATAGATATATAGCTCGTTTTTGATTTTTTTTTGTTTTAGCGTAGTTTCAATTCTTAGAATCTAGGAATTACTTTTAATTATTAGTTTTAGGTAGATATGATTTTTCATTATTTGTAACTTAGTTTGTAATAGTGAAAAAAATATAAAATAAAATTATTGAAGCCAGGCGTACTGGTTGGCGCGCCGAGCCTGACTATAACATTCAGAGAACATGTTCGGGGGCGCTGAGCGATGCGTTGCCCCCTCCATTGCGCCTCAACCCAGAAACAACTGAAGCCAGGCGCTCTGGCTATAACATTCAAAGCGCATCTTGGGGCGCTACGCTGACGCGTCTCCCCTTTATCGCACCACTGACCAAATTTTTCAAAACAAATCTGGGTTTTGACCCAGATTACCCGACCCACTACACTTAGGGGGGGGGGGGGGGGGGGGGGGGGGGGGGGGGGGGGG
>JAJOOO010032102.1:0-11533 GCA_029582685.1 Solanum piurae
TAATAGTCTTTATACAAGGCTTGCTATTTCCAATACATCAAACCAAACAATGTATAAGAAATAATGCAAGCATAACTAATGCAAGCATTACTAATGCTTGCATTACTAATGCATGCATTACTAATACATCATATTCAGCATTATTCTTATACACTCTACCAAACGACCCCTAACACTCAACAATTTATTTCCCACTCCTTACTCAACTAGCATTAAACTTCTAATATCATATCCTTCCAATTCAAAGGGATTTAGTACTATACTAAAGGGCGATCATCTTTAGCTATAGTGAGCACCATATATTAACCACCTAGCCTCCTTCATATGAAGCAAATCCTGAATACTACTAGGTACACATACCACTTATAAACTTAAAATCTCATCTAGCAATATTATACCTTGGGTACAATATATTCTTACAAACTTAAGGCTCTTATTCCTTTAATGACTTAGCCACAATTCGCTGCTTCAACACTAGTCCTCACATAAATCATGCGCACATAATAAAGATTCTCAAGAGATACCAACTTGAACTATCCCTCGCACCACATCTAGCCTAATAGATCTATTCCCACAAAGACTATTCCATTATCTTCAAGATATCATCATTTCTTTTTCTCCCCGCAATCAACATCTAGAGTTCAAACTAAGTGACTTGTAAAATTCATGGAATACCGATGAAACCTCCACATACTATACTAGTCTATCAAATTTTTTATAAGGAAATCAACCTATATTTCTAATTTCACATAACTATGGCCTACACACATCTTCTTTGCAACATTACTATTACACTTTAAATTTACTACACACCTCCTCACTTATTAGACCGACTTGCAACTACTAGAAAGTAAATTGAGGATCACTCGGCAACTAATCCTCATGATAAAGTAGTAAAACTTATCTTAGACTCTTATCTAAATAAAATCTCTTAGCACATTCTTCTTTTTCCCCATCACATCTATCTACCCATACATACATTTAAACCACGCTTATAGTTCTAAGCAACAAGGAGTTCCTCTCCAAAACCACCAATTGAAACTTACACTTGTAAATTCTAAACCACCCTATCTTTCTTTTTTTTTTTGATAACCGAGAAATCCGTATGTGACCCACCCTTTGGACCAATCGCAGCCTTCTAAACTCGGTGGATAATGGGCCCGCCCCTCTACCCTTCTCCACTTAAATACCAGGCTTCGCTTTGCATGGTGTGGGGCTTGAACCTGCGACCTAAGCCACAAATCCTCCACCTTTTGCCACTTGAGCTAGGTCTTGGGGGCTAACCACCCTATCTTTTCATTAACCACTTACGCTTGTTCTTCAAGATCTCCTTCCTTATTTCAAATAAACTAAAAAAAACATCTTAACTAAGTAACTAACCACTCTTTTTGTATGAACTACCCTAAAATTTTCTTATCTTTCTAGACATAACCAACACAATAAGGACGTACGGCATACCACCTTCATCACTCAATTAATGGGTACAATACTCTCGCTATTTTCTTCGATCAATTCCTACTCCCACTCTTAGACTTCTAACTTATGACTCCACACCTCAAGCGCTAGGGTTATCTCACTGTTCATGAGTCACAACACCTTAATTAATACTTTATACCAGGTGAAAATACTACCTCCATATTCAGATACATATATATACACATATTCTCTTAAGTTGGCATCTACACACAATTATTAGAGCACCTGGACACCCGTCCTACCTTAGCTCAAACGCACGATTCATGAAAATAAGGGTATACACTTGAACCAATACACTTTGATGCACTAATGGAGTCCTTTAAGTCGTTGTGCAAATTTCGTACCCTTTTTGATGACTAAATCCAAAAGAATCACATTGTTAGAAAAATAAGCTTTAAACACATCCATCACCTCGAGAATTAAGGCATAGCCAATGAAATTAGAGTACAGAAGGAAGTCTAGATGATTTTATTACGGACAACTCGATTGCACGAATTGGAGTATAAAAGAATAAGAAACATTTCCTAAATGTCTCATAGCCTTCTCATTAAGAGTATGGCGCGCTACACACTCGTAAAACTGACTCTACTTGACACAGTTTCGTAGACATCCTAGGACACTTGAACCTTAAGCTCTGATACCAAGTTTGTCATGCCTCGAAACCCCACCCTAGACGTGACATGGCCCTCGAAACTCCATTAGGCCCGAGAGCACCAACCAATATGTTTAACCCAACTAATCCAATAGAAATACCTATTTAAATAACAATGCGGAAAGTAAGACCCACTTCAATTAACCTTCAAAAGAGGAAAACCAATTCAACTCTTAATTAGAAAACCAAATCCAACTAACCATAGGTTTACAAAACCTTTACTAACAAAATAACAATGTCTACATCGGAACATGGCCCCCCGACATACCATGAAAACCAATGGAGAGACGAATAAAGAAAAGTCTACTTTCCAAAAGATGGAAAGCTCACCACAACGCTGATTTTTATCCCTCAATGATCTACTGTTGCCCGAAACCACAAACTTGTGTCTCTGATCCTACATCATGAAACGATGTAGCGTCCGAGGATGATCAGTACGGCGAATACTGGCATGCAACCCAGGGAAAAAGGGTAAACATTATACATATATAAAAGATAACCATAAAAGAAAGGCGAAATCATAAGAGTAGACCCAAAGCATTTGGACATAGAGCTTTCAAAAATCATTAATCCCGAGTAAGGTAGTGTTCACCGACATAATGCGACCCACAGGCTATATGGGTCCGGCCTCCGCCCGACTAAGGGCCCCAATCCATGTATGCTGCATGGATTTGAGAAGTATAAGAATCTAGCGAACCAAACTCTCCCAAATAAAAGACTGTAGAGGCTGCTATGATTTAACAACCTACAGTGACCATCCATATTTCAGGACAGGGACCTTCCACGTCGACAAATGCGGTTTCGGGTGATAAGTCACAAGGACTTTACACCTTTTCGTAGATACTACCAAACTCTCTTTATGCCCCCAATTAAAACGTTCACAAGTTTCCATTTATTAAGAGTTATCTGAATAAGGCATATTCCCATTGGTATCGTCATACCAAGACTTGCAAGCCATTATAACCATGCCAAACTTCACAGTTAACCATCTAAAACTCTTAACTCGTCCTTTAAAACCAAAGACTCATTTATGTTGAGACATTTCGTTCAATGACAACATCCAAGTCTCTCCAAGTTATAAGACAACATAAAAATGCAAAATCATTAGCATTTAAAGTTACCCTTTGTTCGTCACTTTAAACCAAAGCTTTTGAAAGACTCATAGATTTCCAAATCCGTTATTTATAAGAAAAACCCTTTTCAAAATCATGAGCCAATTCACCCATTCAAACCAACAATCCGATTTTCGAAATCGTAATACACTATTTGAACACAATTAATCAAAGACGAACATTTGTAATCAATTTTCATGAAATCATCTCTCAACTCCAACCTCAAATCGTAATATAGAAAATACAAATAATAGAATATGAACCTTGTATGAGTAGTTTGAAGTAGGGAGTGTTCAAACATACCTTTTGACGTAGAACTTAGGAAAGAAACTTTGAGAATTGACCTTAGATCTTGTTTCTTGAAGTCTTGGGGAAGAAGAGAAGAAGAGTTTGTCGTAACTTATCAAAAATCTCTTTGAATATGACATATGGGGGAAGTTAATAGTCATGGGTTAGGGTTATGAGATGAGGAAAGGACAAAAACACCCTCTTAAAATGTGAAGAGAAGAGAAGACTTAAACAATTCTGGAGCCGGTGCACAGTCGCGCAGCTGGTGCCTACTTCACGCAGCACTTCAGAGACTTTAATAGTGCTACTGCCTCTACCGCGCGGTCGCGCGGCTGATATCTACTTCACGGGGGGATCACGCAGAACTCGTAATACCCAATAAAATGGGCATAACTTTTAGCACATAACTTGGATTGACGAACGGTCAAAAGTGTTGGAACAAAGGCTTCATGACCTTTCATTTTCTTGGTATTAGGCCACAAAATCTTAATACTCTAGGAGTTCCGTATAACCTTAATTCTTATCCAAAGATCTTTCCAAAGAAAGAAATTATTTTAAATACTTATCCAACATTAGAAATCATCATCGGATTTGGAGTCTATATGCATTTAAAGAACGGGTCGGGTCATAGCTTGGAAATTTGGGACGTTACAATTATAACACTAGTAAGAGGCCCTATTCCAACAATTTATCCATTATATCTTCCTATCATTTTCCACACACTATTGTTTTTGTGAACATACTCTGGTGCACTTCTCTTTTTATGATTACTTGTTATAGCACTATGGTGCACTTATCTTCTAGCCTTAAAGAATCTATCACCAAACTGCAAATGGATATATATATGACACACCTAGGACACATGAGTGGATGCTTTAAAATTGTCAAAAAAAAATGTATCAAATAGCCAGAACTCTAGGTATATGTTGAAATTATCATTGATCCGTTCAAGAAAGAAAAACCAAAGGACGAAACTTACTAACGAAGAGCCAAAGAGGCCCCAAAAAAGAACGCAAAACAAATCCTCTTCAATGAATTGAGCATGACATTGATCTCACAATGTCACGACTTTGATGCAGTGAAAGAAATTCTCCTTGTTGATAACTCAAATATTAGCTATGTCTACTTACACGACATAGCTTACTTCAAGTTTCAACAGTATTAAGCCTACTATTTACTCGTGCAAATTGGAAATGGACCAACAAAAATTAGAAGATAAAAACATATACTTTTTCATGATGGTGGTACGCAACCAACTCGAGTGTACCTCGACTATTCCATGGGTACATGTTACCTCCACTGGATAGGTACCAGGTATAACTCTGCCCACTAAGGCTTAGGCAGAAAGAAAAATCTCCTAGTGATTTTTGCAGTCACTGGGATTTGAACTTGAGATCTCATGGGACTCATCCCGCTTCATTGACCACTACGCCACACCATTGGGTCAACAAAATAGATTCTTTTTTTACAAGTTCGAAATCATATTGATTTCCTTAAATAATAAATAAATACACACACACACATATATATATATATATATATATATTCCAACTATGTGATGGCATATAATTATGATGGTAAACATCAAAATACAAGGACAAGAGCAGATATATACACCAACATCACTGACCTGACCTCACTTCTTCAGCCATGCAGCATCACATCATTTGTGTGCTATGCCTAAATTTTTAGTTTCACACAAGGTACAGCGCAATCATCTGAAGTTCTTTTTAAAATATGGAATTTATTGCATTACATCCAACACAGCATTCTAATATCATAACAACAAAGTGATCATCATCCAAGACTAATTTTCACCTAAGAAGGTTAGCCCAATTGCACTGCACCTAAGCTCATCACACTACTGTGTTTCCAGTTCAAAGAGAAGGATTATACTGGAAGGATATCCATTCACGAGGAGAAACTTACAGAGGAAGAGGATATTTAGAAGGGAATTGTCGAATTTTTTCACTCTACAAGGAACAGAGTGATTGGATAACAACATTGGAACAAATGGAATTCAGTACTATGAGGAAAGAACAAAAGGTGATTGCAATACAATTTTTTAATATTTTGATCGCAGTAGATTCAATTCCAATATTTATATACTGCAACAGTAGCACATTTTGACGATGCTATATCTCGATAACTTTACTAATGGGTAGGACAGAATCTTGTACATTTTAGAACATAGAGCACCGTCGGAATTATAAAACTCCAGGCAAATTTAATCTGATTCAGTGAATAATTAAACCAAAGATATGCATTTGGACGACAAAGGCTAAAAAGCACAAGCGGAATAAACCTCCTTCAATCAGACCACCGGGGTGATTTATTTAAACGGAAAAGGGCTAAAAATACCGTTGAACTACGGGAAAAGGTCTAAAAATACCCTCCATTCACCTATTTTGTTAAGAATATCCCTCCACTCACCTTTTCGGCTCACTTATATCCTTAAAACTAACAGCCCTTTCTTTATTTTATTTTTAAAAAATTATTTATCAAGTGTTATTTTTTTATTGGGTAAAATAAAAAAAAACCACCCCAACCAAAGTTGATGACATGGAAAATAAGATCAACTAAAAAGTACATATTAGAAAAAAGAAGAAGTTAAGAACGGGAGAACGAGAAGAAATAAAGTGAATTGAAGATCCAACAAAAGTATCTAGTTTTTCGGCAACTAAAATTTTTGGAAAAATTCGTTCTTACTAATATTATGAAAATTGAAAATTTTGATTAGTTGTTAGAAAATATATTGTCGGAATAAATGAAGATGACCGGAGATAAGACCCATCAACCTTGTTTCCTCGGTTAAATCTTCCCCCAAATTCATCAATCTCTCGGACTACAACTTAAATATGACTGAAATCACCTCTTACTTGGCTATTTTTTGTGCCCGTACCAATTCTGGTGTGGCTACAAGTGAATTGGTCATTAGCTTATGTGATAACAATGCCTATTTGGTAAAGGGGGTAGATGGGAAGCTTTGTGGACGATGTTGTTTTACGGGCTAATCGTTGGTAATCAGTTGCGTATTTTGGCGATGATATCGCAGGGTTAAGTGGTAGAATTTTCTCCGATCATCTCAATTTATTCCGGCAATATATTTTCAACAATCAATTAAATTTTTCAATTTTCACAAGTAATAAAGGTGACACTACTAAGTACAGGTTTTCTCCGATCATCTCCATTTATTCCGGCAATATATGTGACTATTAAGTACAAATTTCTGATAAAAATTAGTTGTCGGCAAAAGTTTATACTCTGTTGATCTTCAGTTCACTTTATTCCTTTTTTTTTAAGTCTCAACTTTTTATTTTATTTGTTGACATGTAATTTGTAGTTGATCTTATTTGTCATGTCATCAGTTGGGGGGAGTTCTTATTTCACAAATGAGAAAATGACATGTAATAATTTTTTAAAGAATAAAATAAAAACAAGTTAGTTTCAAGGGTATAAGTGAGCCAAAAAGGTGAGTGCAGGGGCATTTTTAGCAAAATAGGTGAATGAAGGGTATTTTTAGACCTTTTCCTATAGCTTAAGGGTATTTTTGGCCCTTTTCCGTTATTTAAAAAATTCAAGGCATTAAGATCAATATATCAAAAACCTTATGGATAAAGACTAAGGAAAGATACTCAAGTTACCAACAAAATACTGTCTTGTAGATTACTGAATCATGCAACTTATAACTTTGACAACGAGAACAACAAAAATTTAGTTAATATACCTTCACAGATGAGCCTTTAAGATCATTTGGCTTCCGTACATATGATGTTTTAGAGATTCCCTCAATGAAATTTGGGCCTCTAGGACTTGATGAATTCTTTACTGTACTTGCAGAGACATCAGCCATTGGCACATCCTGATCGGGGGCACTCGTTGGTCCATTTTCCTTTGCAGAAGCCCTCTCAGTTATGCGTTCCAATGTAGACGCTATATTTTGTAGAAGCCAATCATGTAGCTGAGCTGCAGGAACAGCTGGCATGTTTGAATCTGAATTGGCAAAAAATGGGGCATTCTGACTCAAAGGGATTTTCTCAGATCCTTTTTCACCAAAATAGAATAGAAAGCCAAGATGCTCAAACTTCTCCGCAGACAAAACCTAAGAAATAAAACTAATTGGTCAGCTTTTGAGCACATCTTTAGGCCAATACTCTGGCACACAGGGGTAAAAGAAATTGCTGCAGAGAGGCATAAATGAGACACCATCAGCATTTTGAAGCCTTGGATTCCAAAAGAAAAGACGTGTTCTCCAGCTTGCCATAAAAACTTCATAGAAAATGCAATAATTAAAGGGATTTTGTTTTTCTTAGATAAAATAATATTGTCCTAATAGAAACCAGCATGTAATAAAGGGCATCATAACTTGCCCAAGTTCAATAGAGAAGGCCTCAATCCTCCCCTAGGTAGAATTGCATAAAAGTTCTGAAAGAAAACCTGACAGATCACCTCATTTGCACTCAGTTCCAGACACCTCAACGGAACCCCCCCCCCTAACTCCAATATATATATTTATATATATATATATATATACTTTTTTCGGTAGGGTTAAATGACACTACTCCACCAACACCCCTGACTAAGTAGCTTCCTTTAAATTGTAACTAAATAAAACTTGAGTAAAATCTTTCATAAAAAATGTTTAAAACACTTCTCTAGTTAAGTAAAACTAATTGTATAATGAACCTTAATATTGGCTTTTTCATAATTTGACACTCAAAAGCACTTTAGGGGAAAAAACTGTCCAAACACAATGCCTTTTTCAAATACTAAAAAAAGAAAAGCACTTCTGACAAACACAAATTATGTTGAAGTATTGAGATTATAAAATGAATTAGCCAAACACAAATTGCTTCTCTCCAAAAGTACTTCTCGGAAAAACCATTTTGACAAAACCGCTTCTTAAAATAAGTAGGTGTTTAGAAGTGTTGAAGTATTGAGATATTTACTGTCATTGATTCTTTTTATTAAGTATTCTATTTTTGAAATTTAGTTCGTTAGTAGAGGTAGAATGGGAGTTTATTTAGTAGCCTAGTTGAAATAGAATAGGAGACTTTCATCTATTTATTTCTATGACGTGAATGAATAAAATAAGCAGAATATTTTGGTTCGGTATTCTTTCCTCTTCTCTATAGAACAAATGGTATCGGTAGCTTTTTTATTCTAAGGGCTTGTGAGTAAGAATCAACCAGAAGAAAAAGAAACCTGCATAAAACCAAATACAGTTATGGCTTCAAGCAATTTCTTGATTACTTCACCCCCTATTTTTTCTGGAGAGAATTATCCTTTGTGGGAAGTGGTAGAGGTTGGAGGAGCGACAAGCCCTTTGCCAAATAATCCAACTATGGCACAAATTAAGAATCACAGAGAAGAGGTTTCAAAAAACTTTAAAGCTCTCTCTTGCATACCGTCAGCACTTTCATAAGTAATTTTCACTAGAGTTATGGCTAATGAGACTGCAAAGGAGGCTTGGGACAAGTTGAAAGAAGAATTCTATGGAAGTGACAAGACCAGGAAAATAAGAAGTGATAAATCTGAGAAGAGAGTTTGAAATTCTCAGAATAAAGGACTCAGAAACCATTGAAGATTCTCCAACAAATTGATGAAGGTTGTAAACCATATCAGGCTTCTGGGAGAAGAGCTTTCCGACACAAGAATTGTTGAAAAAGTTCTTGTGAGTTTGTCGTAGAGATTTGAAGCAAAGATATCTTCACTCGAAGATTCGAAGGATCTCACAAAAATGTCACCTTCAGAACTTGTACATGCTCTTCAAGCTCAAGAGTAGAGAAGATCCTTGAGGCTAGAAGAAGCTGTTGAAACTGCTCTTCAAGTCAAGTTCCAAGGGAAGATGCAGATGCAAAATGAAGGAAAATATCCGATACTTCTACTAGTTTTAAAGAAAAAACAAGGTGATTCTGACAACTGAGACAAGAAGAAAGAAAACTTTCCACCATGTAAGTTCTGCAGAAAACCCAATCATAAAGAGGATGATTGTTGGTATAAAGGGAAGAAACCACCTCTTCAATGTAGATATTGCAACAAGCTTGCCCATGTTGAAAGGTTTTGCAGAGTGAAGAAGGAGAACTACCAACAAACTCAAGCCAATGTTTCTGAAGTTGAGGACCAGGAGGAGTTTGTGTTTATAGCGATGGTAGCAACGAGATTGGATGATGAAAGCATCTGGTTTCTGGACAGTGGTTGCACTCAACACATGACCAGCACAAGAATACTTTACAAAGTTGGGATCTGTCAAAGGCCTTGTCAAGTTGGCAAATAAAAGCAAGTTGACGATTGTTGGTAAAGGAACTGTGGCAATTGAAGCTCCCAAAGGTACTAAATTTATTCAAGATGTTTTGTTGGTGCCTGATCTTGACCAAAATCTGTTAAGCATTGGTCAAATGCTTTATTGTTCAAAGATAGAAAATGTGCTGTTTTTTAACCTAGTGGACAAAAAGTGATTAATGTTGAATGATAAAAAGAAGTTTTCCTTTGAATTGGAACTCAAATTCTGAACAAGCTTGTCGAAGTAGCAGATGTGCATAGGATTCAAAATTATGGCACAAAAGGCTTGGCAATTATAACTTGAAATCAATTCAATATGCTCAAAAGCATGATTTAGTGAAGGACATGTGTGTGAAAGTTGTCAACTAAGAAAGCAACACAGATTGCCTTTTCCAAAGTCAGCAACATGGAGAGCAAGTGAAAAGTTACAATTGGTCCATTCTGACATTTGTAGACTGATGAAATTCCTTTGCTCAATCGCAGCAAGTATTTTTTTTTATAGCTGATTTCACTCGAATGACTTGGGTATATTTTTTAAACCAAAAGCTTGAAGTGTTTGTTGTTTTCAAGAAGTTTAAAGCTTTTTCTGAAACTCAAAGTAAATGCTTGTTGAAAACTCTCATAACAGACTACGGGAAGGAGTATACTTGAAGTGAATTTCATTTGTTTTGTGATGATATGGAAATTGAGCATCAACTTACAGTCACTTACTCACCCCAGAAAAATGGAGTTTCTTAAAGGAAAAAATGGAAGGTCAGGTATAAGATTTTTAAGAAAAAGTTGCTAAAGTCTTTTTGGGCACAGGCAATAAACACGTCAATTTACTTGCAACATAGGTTGCCAACAAGGGCCATGGATGAAATGGACACCAGTTGAAGCTTGGAATTGCATAAAACCATCAACTAGGCATCTAAAGGTGTTCGGTGCATTCTGTTATACTCATGTACCAACTGTCAAACGGAGCAAGCTTGATGAAAAAGCTGAAAAGGGAATTTTGGTTGGTTATAGATCTATCTCTAAGGGCTATAGAATTTACAATATTGAATCTAGGAAAGTTTTTATAAGTAGAGATGTGAAGGTGGATAAAGATGCTTATTGGGATCGGGAATATCTTTCAAGTCAAAAAGATGGTTGTTGAACCTGCTTTTCAAGATTCAAATGAAGACTTGGAAGTAAGACTGGGCGCCGGACCGGGTTGTACCGGTACCGGTCCGGTACCATTCCGGTTCGTTCCGGTCCGGAAGTATTCGGGACGGAACGGGACACCGTGAACCGGTACACGGGACGGAACGGGACACCGTGAACCGGTACACGGGACGGAACGGTATCACGATTTGATACCGGTGTACCGGTACCGGTATATCCCGGTTTATTCCGGTTCCGTTCCGGTCCGGTCCGGTTCCGGTCCGATTCCGATTAATTTTTTTATATATTTATATATAATATATAATATATATATTATATATTATATAATATAATTATATAATATATAATATATATTATATATTCCCAACTCCCAAGTCCAACGGGCTCCTAGGGGTCAGCAAAGGCTGAAAAGCCTGCTGCCCCTGCCCCTGCCCCTGCCCCTGCCCCCTGCCCCCTACCGATCAGTCCCATCCCCGGTCCCCACTCCCCTCTAACCAATAGCAAGCAGCCAACTAAGCCAAGCACTATCCTAATTCCTAGCCCCCCACTCCCAACGGATTTATTTCCAAATTCCAAC
>JAJOOO010032105.1:0-10045 GCA_029582685.1 Solanum piurae
ATGTTTTCTATTCTTCTATTAAAACCTCAAGTTTAATTTACAGACAGTAACAATCTCAAAGTTCAGTGAAATTAGAACACTCCCTAGCATTAATGTTAAATTAATCTAATACTCCCACTAAAAACATCCAATTTAGTATATCTTCTATATTTATATTATATTATATTAAAAGTAAGAACACCAACAATACAATAATAACAAAGTAATGCACTATGGGGAAGGGAGGAGAAAATATATTTAAGAGGTGCAACTGAGAGATTTTAAGAGTGACTAATTTTTTATTTAATAATATTCAAATTATTTTTAAAAATAGTGTGATACATGATTTGATATTCACGTGCAACGCACGTGCGTCGAAACTAGTATATATATTTATATAAAAGCTAAGCACAATTATGAATGTAATGACTCTCGTGGTCATTTGAGTCTTTTATGTGTGTTTTCTTGTTTTGTTCCTTTTCGTAGCTTCCTTGTAGCTCTTTTATGGTGCTGGGTTGGGTGACATACTTTCCAAGGTGGTCGGGAGAGTTTGGTGCGAGCTTTACCCTTTTGGATACTTTTGAAGTGAAAGAGTTGGCTTTAGTCAGCATCCAGAGATTTTGATGTCGTGTGAGAATTCTGTCAGTTCTAGTAGCTTCAAAAGGTCCATTTTAGTCTAGTAGGATGGTTAGTTTGGGCCCCGAGGCCTTCGACATGATTTGGGATACTAGGCATTTTAACTTTGAAAATTTGGTCAAATTTGACTTCAATCAATATTCTTGGTAAACGTGCTTTAATGAGAATTATATCAATGTTGTTAGCTCCAGAATTCCTAGTTTGATTTAGAACAACCTTTGGTTTGGATCCTAAGGTGATTTGGATGATTTTGTGATGTTTGTCATTTTTTGTGTGTTTGTTGCTAAGGGTTGACTTGGGTCAACATTCTATCGAGATAATCTCTATTGGTAGTTTCATCGATTCCATTATGTCTGCAATTCTCTTTTAGTTTGGTAACATAGTTCCTTTGCGTTCATGAGGTTCTGAGCGAATCCCGAGCTCCCATCAAGGAATTTCCCCAACTTGGAATTGTGCTGATGCAGTTTTGCTGGTGCAACACTATTTTGTGTTCTCTGCATTCGTAGGCCCTTGGACGTATTCATGGTGTTTTAGTTGATCTTGCCTCTGCAATCCCGGGAGGATCTCTACGTTTTTTAAGTGTGATGATCTCTTTCAGATGAAAATTGATGGGGGCTGTTTTGGCTTGATCGTTGCTTGGATTGTGCCCATTTTCGAAGCACAAGTTCCTTGAGATGTTTGGGACCTTGTGATAGAGTCAATTTTGTGATTATTTTGTGTGAGTCCCACAACTGTGTTTTTGGGTCGTTCTTACGTTTTCAAATTCCTATATTGATATAGTTATCAATTTGCTTGTTTTGGCATTCTCATCATATTTTTGATAGCATGGCATCGTTTGAAGGTGCTTCTGAAGGAAAAATCTCTGGAGTAGAGGTTCGGGTGTAGTTTTAACCTCGAGGTATGTTACTGTTTCACCTTTTTAGCCTTGTCTAAGTTAGTTTATTTATATATTGTGTTGTTTCTATAGTTAGGTAAAGTTTTAGGACTAGTTGTAGGCTTGCATGATTTTTAGACGCAATATGGCCATTTTGAGTTGCGTAGCTTAGTTTTTAGCCGGAAACCTTAGTCTAGGTTGATCCTTGATCTTGATGTCGTTTAGTATCCTTAGAAATGCTTTTAAGTGGTGTGAAACTTAGATGGCCGCATGTTGCTGTGTTTTGGAATGAATGTATGGTTGTGTTATGTTTTTGAGCCTTTAATGTTATTGATTGTTGGCCCTGAGGCGGTGAGCTTGGACCAATACTCAGAGTTTCAGGTTAGTATGTTTGTGTTGATTTTGTTTGGGCTGCATATGTTTTGGCATGATATCAAATTTTTGGTACTTGCATTTGACTTGTTTATTCTTGAAAAAACTTGGCAAGTCTTTATTGAGGAATTGAATTGGTTTCACTAAGTTTTCCCTGAATTTTGAGTCCCAGAGGAGCATCACTGTTTAAGTTAGGGAAAAATGAGTTTATATGGGAAAATGCAACAATTTCATATTTTTATGACTTAAAACGACAAGATACTTAGCTTATGAGTTTGTATGCATATTCGGTCAATTTTACACTAATATGCCCGAGGTATCATTCTGGGCGGCCCGTTGACTCAAATCTGGGTTATATTATACTGCATTGGACTTGTTGATGAGTCAGAGGCATAATTATGGGCGACTCGAGGTTTTTTCCGGACTTCTACTTTCCTACATTCATCTTTGTATCACATTATCTTGTTGTTTGGTTTGCTGTGTGTGTTGTGACTTTCTTGTAATTGAGTGTTTCCTGTTCACTATCTTCTATACTTGTTTCCTCATTTATTGATAGTTAACTTTAGTATCTTGAAACCTATCTATTGTAATGTTAAAATTATCGTGCTTTGCTTTATATATTTGATATTTCTGAGCTCGATCGGCCTATGATGCCTAACTGAGTACCTGTGTTTTGGTACTCATACTACTTTCTGCATCTTAGTCTGAGATGCAACTCCTAGTACGAGCCACCCTCATTGAGCATTGACTCTCCCATGGCCATCGCAGATTCGGTTTGTGGTGAGCTGTTGGCGTACAAAGCTTTGCTACTTTTCCTTCTTTTGTACCTGTCTGTATTTTTGTATTTTTTATTAGACAAAATGGTAAGAATGTTGTCACATTCTTATGGAGAAACACATATTATACTTTATTAGCATAAAAATTAGAAATTATGACAACATGAGTCTATATCTTTGCAAATTCTATTGTGTTCTTTCCATCATGACCTTTGCTGAAGAAGATGTTGGTGTAATCTGCATAAAGAATTTGCTTGTAAATTGGTTTCTCCCCATTCTGTAGCACTTCTTTTAAAGGACCAATAACACTTGTTGCCTTTGGATGCAAGAAAATGGGTACAGAAACCCTATTGTTGCTCCCATTAGCAATCACACAATGTTCAACACTCTTGTACTTGTAATTACTCATTATTTGAAGTGCATCACCAATATTGATTACTAGAGCCCCGTTAACCGGAGGGATATGAATCCAAACATTAGTCTCATGTTTTTTCACATAGAGCCCACCAATATCATCTTGAAGAAGAACAGTGATTGTTGAGATATCAGAATGACGTCCTACTCCAATTGAAAGCTCTGGATTGGGACATTTTGGATAGTAATTAAAGTTAATTCTCTTTAAACCCATTAAAAGTTCCTCTTTTTCTTCATCAATCTCTCTAACATTCAATCCTCCCATTAGCAACTTCAGAATCTTCCTTATAACAGTATCACAACTCTTCAAGTATTCAAGTGCTTCTTCCCTTAAAAAAACATTTCATAGTAACAATTGAATATGTTTATAAAATATGTACTACATAAAATAAAAAATTTCTAAAATTTCTAGGGAATTACTACATAGGTAGCCTGAATGAAGAGGGACATTCCATATTGACAGCTCTATTAGTAAGTACTCTGAGGGTATTTCATAATCTTTTTATGATGTGACTACATATTTATACTCATTTAAAAAAAAAGAAAAATTCAAAGGAAAGCAAACCTGCAAGAAGTAGGCCAAACTGAAGTAGCTTCATCATCAGAAATATGGACGAGAGAAAGATAATCTCTCCATCCCAATGTCTTCTCAGCTTCAGGAGTAAAGCTTGTTCCATACCTCACATTACTCGAAATTGAATTCTCTTTCGTATACTTCTTTTTTTCCTTAGTTGGTAAATTGAAGAAACGATGGCTCGTCTCTTTTATATTGTCAAGAACTTCAATAGGAACTCCATGATTGATAACTTGAAAGAAGCCCCAATTTTGTGCTGCTTCGCAAATTTGATCAGCCACCTTTGGATCATCCCAATTCGATGCATCAATTATTGGAATTAAATCATCGGTTCTTACCATGCTAGCAGTGATTCGTTCTTCGAGTGGTTGAATATATTGCTTGGGAAGTGCTTGAATTCCTATATCACATAGGCCTTTAACTCCATGCCCTTCATTCACAACAAAATCAAACACTTTCTCAGAGTTTGAAAGAATTTTGGACAAAGGTGCAATCATTATTATGGAGAAGTAAAGAAAGAAAAAGCTGATGTATTGGTAGAAAAGGAGATGAATGAAAATTTGCAATTGAATTACTCATTTTAATAGTAGAAAAGGGGCTTTAAGTCAAATATTAAACAGTAAACTATTGCAAATTGGTCAATTAAAGAAAATTGTAGTCGTTGAATCACTTATGGAATAACATACTTCCGTTTCATTATTTTTTTCCAAACACGTTGCAAGAAAATTTCAAGAAAAAAGTCACATGCATACACAATTTCTGCCTTTTATTTAATGAATTGTCGTTTTTTGATGATTTAGACACCATCTAATTTCATCAAATTCTATCCATATGGGTGTACTATACTAGCTAGTGGAGTAGTGGTATATGGTTCATGCTAAGCACGGGCTAATATTTATATTATTTTATGTCGATTTATGTGACATAATTTTTTTCTTTTTGATTATTTTAAAAAAATGTCACTTTAATTTTATTTTCCAACAGTTTAACTTTATAATTTTTCATTTATACTTAATGAAATGATTTATAACGATCATAAATATGTGAGACTTATTTTAGAATACAAATAAAAACCTTGTTTTTCTTTTCAAACTTTTATATCTGGTCAAATATTATCACATAGATTGAAATGAACTTAATATAAATTTAAAATTTACATTTCTAATTAATTAGATCAATAATTTACGTTACCCCTTCATCACAGTTTAATAAAATTTACATTTCTCAGTAATTAAGAAGTTGGGATAAACAGTAGCAAAACAAAACAAAGATAAAGAAAGGAAGGATAAAGAAAGAAGTGAAGAATGACTTTAAGCATCTTTAAAAGGTACAAAAATGTGGCTGTATTTACAAGAAAGTACAAAATAACTAAAGTAATAAAATACAATATCAAGGACAAAATATAAATTTGAAAAGTACTGTAGTTGGAGCACTTTAAGCATTTTAAGAAAGCATCAAAAGATGGCTTTATTTATAAAAATGTACAAAATAAGTAAAGTAATAAAATAGAATATCAAAGGCAAAATACAAATCTACTTCTACTTACACTAATATATAAGTGTGGAAACCACATATAAAAGTGATGCAGGCATGTTGAATATGACATGTATGATTATCCACACTTATATATTAGGCTGAATTCATCGCTGATTTCTTAAAATTGGTATCAATTTTCACTTAAACACTTCAACTAAGCTTTGTTTATTTTAGACACCTCATGTCATGTCCTGATGTGTCATTTTGACACTTTTTACTGAATTGACAAAGTGTGTGTGTTGCACTGATTTTAAGCACGTGGAAACATTTTTTTTTGTGAAAATTAATATTTTTTCTCTTCGTCTTCTTCCCTCTTTCTCCTTCACCTTCCACCTATGTTGCTCGGACTCTTTAAAAATGTCAATGGGTGCGTGTCAGATTCGCCAAAAGTAGTATATTTTTGGCGAATTTGACACGGGTGTGGTATCAAAAGTGAAGAGTCTGCGCAACTAAGCCTTACACCACCATTATGTACTGATTTTGAGTAAAACAAAAAGAATCATACACTCATTGAAAAGGATTAAAAAAGAATCATAAACTGATTGAAATAATTTACAAAAGCTATTTAAAAATAAATAAATTCAGATCTAAAAAATAACATCACCACCTCGCGAAAAAGATATCCACCATTTTTGTTACTATCTCTCTCTCCTCCTCTCTTCCACCAAAACATATTTTATTTAAAATTAGAATTATTAGTTATCAAAGAAAATATGAGAAGTCATTGGAATTTTTTTTGGATCTAAGTCTCCTCAATTTTCCGGTGGAACTCCAATTTTCGACGAATTTTTTTAGATATGACTCATTGAAATGACTTCCTAGAAAATGAATTTTTTTTATTGAAATATTTTTTAAACTATAAGTTTAAATGGTTTTTCTTTCTTCTTCTTATAATTAAATTTTTACTTTTTTTTAACAAAATTGGCACATGTCTTCTCTTAATTTGTCATCATGCCATGTCATCCGCGAGTGTATAACACACATTTTGTAACTTTTGCCGATTGTTAAAAAAGTGTCAAAATGACACAGTGAGGCATGCCATAAGGTGTCTAAAATGAACAAAGCTCAGTTGAAATGTCTAAGTGAAACTTGGTGCCAATTTTAGGAGGTCATCGATGGGTTCAACCTATATATTACACTAGTAGAAGTATATAAAGTAGAAGTAGAAGTATATATATATATATATATATATACACACACATACTAGATGCACCATGCCCGTGCTAAGCACGGGCCCAATATGTTGGATTTTGATGTAATACTAACACAACAAAACATGGCATCTTTATATACATGTGTTAAATATATAATTATCGCAAAAACACATATGTACATCGTTATACATGTATCATTGGATTCTTTTATCTACAATATCTTCAATTGTTCATAAGCAAAGCACATTTGAATTCATCATTTTCAATGAATAGAAGTTGTAGTCATCAGCTTAGCAAATAACTTTTTTATCATTCCAAAAACCACCGTGTGGAGAAGTTTAGGATGAATACCTGCAAAAGACAAGTAATATCAATAATTAAAATATGAAAATGGATGTCAAACTATTCAAGAAGTATTGAAATTCTCACGCACATTATTATTTTTCCAACAATGAAGAAGAAAAACTAACAATATTTTACCAATTGCAACACATACTATTAAAAAAAGTACAATGTGCAAAACTAATAAGAATTACAAATGTTTATTCAAATTACCAACCAAAAAAGATTATCCAATTGTAAAAAGTGAGGTATATAAGCCTTGCATTTGACAAAACTCCGTACGTTGATTGGAATATCAATTGTCATGTGCCCCCCCCCAAAAGAAAAAAGAAAAAAGGACATCAACATGCTTCTTTCTTTTTAGCCTTGAATTGGCAACAAAAATTCTTAGTGAATAAGAGCCTAAATAAATACAAATTCATTTCATCAATAAAGCTACATTTTCTCTACTGTCAAATACATAAAAAATCCCCTTCCCCCATTGATAAGAATTGTGCATAAGTTTTGTCAAAGCAGAGGCCAGGAATGAAGCCTTTACGGTGAACTATGGTGTGTTTTATAGAAAGGGAGCAGCTAGTGGGCTAGTTGGATTCACTGATAGTGACTATGCTGGTGACATGGAAGATAGCAAGAGTACTTCAGGCTATGTGTTTATGATGAGTGGAGGAGCAGTAGCTTGGTCATCCCGAAAGCAACCTATCGTCACCTTGTCAACTACAGAGGCTGATTTTGTTGCAGCCGCTGCATGTGCTTGTCAAGCTATTTGGATGAGGAGGATTCTAAAAGAAATTGGTCATGTGCAGGCAGCTGGTACAAAGCTAATGTGTGATAATGCCTCAACTATTAAGGGATCTTGCTAGAGAAGGAGTCGTTAATTTGTTGTTTTGCGGCACTCAAGATCAACTTGCAGACCTGCTGACAAAACCTCTCAAAGTGAAAGCATTTCAGAAACTGCGTGAAGAGTTTGGCATGTGCACCGATTCAGATTTGAACTGATTCTTGACAAGAGGAATAAGTTCAAGGGAGGGAATGTTGAAAACTTTGAGTTGGTTAAGGACTGTTGCCTTTGATTTAGTCAAGGACTGTTGCATGAAGTCCTATTTTCTAGGATTGTTAGATGTTTCTGATTTTATCTTTATCTTAACTACTTAGTATTATTGTTGGCCTAGTATTTCTCTGTTTTGTTAAGTGAACGACTATATTAAGCCAAGAGCAACCTCAATAAAATTATCACTTAAAATTCCAATTGTTGGTGTTTCTCTTTTCATCTATCTTTGTTGTATAACCTTTCAGGAAACATGAAATTCGTAACAAATAATCAAGGACCATAGTAACCTTAGTTAATTGGATAAGGTGGCATAGCTCATTTGTGAAACACACTCCACAACCACATTTATGGAACTACAAATAACACATTTGTTTGACCGTTCTATTTTGCTTAAACATTAAGTCTTTTAGATAATATTAGTTAAAATTGCAAAGGTATCTATCTATAATAAGAGACTCATATACTTGCTAAGGGGGAGAAGTACATGCCTTCATGTTTTTAGCTTTGTTAAGTTGATTTTGAAAAATCTTATATTCATTCTAGTGACAAGCTGCAAACAAGGTAATACTTCTAACAAATAACGGAAACAATGAAAATCATTGTACAACGCAAAACTCTCATCACAACTCACGATTCTAGCTAGAAAAGTCTGAACCAAATTTTATCTTGCTGAAACCAACCACCCCTGATTTGCGTAGAAAGGAATAAAGCAATATCATATATATATATTCTTCATTTTAAATTGTTTGCCTAATTTTGACTTGACACGAAGTTTAAGAAAGTAAGAAATATGTAGAATGTATCAAAATGTCCTTTAATCTCGTAGTGTTGAATATGTTATGTGGAAATTGAAAATTAAAGAGTTGCAAAAAAAAGAAAGAGACATCTTTTTTTTTAAACAAAGGAAGTAGGTATCAAACATCCATATTCTTAATCCAAACACAGAACTAACATCTTGTGAGAAAGTTCAACAATAGTAGCTGTATAAGCTTCTGATTATAACAAAAGTCAAAACAAAAAATCCACACAGAAATTTGTAAATTTCCACTTCCAATTGTAAATTCCCACTCCCAGTTGATATAATCTAAATGGGAAATAAGAATAATTTCTAAGTAAAACATAAGAAGAGAAAAGAGAATAGGATTAGAGCTGATCGAGTAGTAGCTCAACGGAAGGCCGTACGAGTCTCATTCAGTCACCAAAGCCTTGTACACCCTAGTAATATGATGTTGGAAAAATAATTCTAGTATCTCAAAAAGAAGTGTTCATATTATTTTCTATATTCATCATTTTTAATGGGTGTTAACATTCTATTAATTATCCTATAAATCAATATTAAAGTTGGTCAAAATATGGCAGTTTTCTTCTTAATTGGCCTTCAAATCTTTTGTCTTTATTCCTCATTATTGTCTTTAATTCCCTTGTCTAACCGTTGGAGGCTTTGGCCTAATGTATGGTTCTATATAAATCTAGTCTTCCTCTATCACAAAGAGGCAGAGAACACAATACATATCAGAGAATAAATCTTTCCTTCTATAGTCTATTGATGTGAAGGATTTTGTTCTTTGAATCTTTGTTAGTTTCTGGCTCCTAGTTTTATACTAAAAGAGCTTGTTGAATCCTGGGAGATACACTCATACCGGGTGAAATATCCTTAAGGACAGTGTCTTTTGACACGCCTCAAGTTATGAGAATTTTCTATAAGAGTTATTCGTGAAGTACAAACTTTGGTGAATTCGGTACAAGTGTTCGCATTGAAGGTATTTTTCGTAAGATTTCCAACAATCTTAAGGACATCTCACTTTTATTTTACGGAAAATCAATTACAAAATTTTGATAAAACTATCTGATAATTACATTTAAAATTTTCAACATTGCTCACGTTGATTTATGAGTATCATGGGAAATCACTCTCTGAAGAGGAGGTCACTTTCTCTGAAGAGTTATTCGTGAAGTACAAACTTTGGTGAATTCGGTACAAGTGTTCGCATTGAAGGTATTTTTCATAAGATTTCCAACAATCTTAAGGACATCTCACTTTTATTTTACGGAAAATCAATTACAAAATTTTGATAAAACTATCTGATAATTACATTTAAAATTTTCAACATTGCTCACGTTGATTTATGAGTATCATGGGAAATCACTCTCTGAAGAGGAGGTCACTTTCTCTGAAGAGTTATTCGTGAAGTACAAACTTTGGTGAATTCGGTACAAGTGTTCGCATTGAAGGTATTTTTCATAAGATTTCCAACAATCTTAAGGACATCTCACTTTTATTTTACGGAAAATCAATTACAAAATTTTGATAAAACTATCTGATAATTACATTTAAAATTT
>JAJOOO010032107.1:0-13726 GCA_029582685.1 Solanum piurae
TCTCTTAATATATATATATATATATATATATATATATATATATATATATATATATATACATATGTGTGTGTGTGTTAATTTTGAGAGCTAATCACATTTTGATATGTTCTTCAAATATTTTAAGTTGTTAATTATTGTGATCTATGATACTCTTAATGTAATTTTCAAATAATATATGTTACTCCCTCAGTTTCAATTATGCAGTACGGGTGAAATTTTGAGAGCTAACCAAATTTATAATATTATAACTTTATTTTTAGTACTTTTTGTTACATAACATATTAAAATAATTTTTTTCTTTTTTTTAAAAAATAAAATAAAATAAAAATGGATAAAATAAGAAATATAAATAGAGGAAGTTGAGGAGAAGGGAAAACTGGTCTATTGATCAGCTGACCATAAGCTCCTCAACATTCATAGTTATAATTTATAGTACGGAAAACGGTCAAAAATATCATTGGATTATTTGAAAAGATTTAAATATATCACTCATTCACCTATTCGGCTAAAAATACCCCGCAATCCTCCTTTTTGGTCCATTTCTACCCTTGAATCTAACACCATTTTTTTTAAAAAATATTATTATTTATTACGTGACATTTTCTTATTGGACAAAATTAAATCCCAACCCATTTCATTTTCTTCTATCCCCTCCAATCCATTCTGATGCTCCATAACCCAAATCCAATTAGAAGAACCCATTAAAAAGATTGATTTACCATTCTCCTTTAAGCCTAAGAAGAAGAAATGATTTGTAGTTAAGAGACTAAAACCTGTAAGTTTATAGTTAATGGACCAAACCTGATAAAATTTAAGATAGTTAAAGGACTAAATCCGGTAAGTGTATATAGTTAAGAGACTATTTTAGACCTACTCCAATAGTTTAGGGACCATTTGTGACATTTAGTTGTATTATATACATTCTCAGCTAGTTGTTGCATTTTACAATAAAATTTTGACATAATACATAAATAGGCCATTTAACTTGCCCTCAACTCAAATATATGCCCTCTAACATTGGGTGTGCACGATTAGACAATTAAACATGTATAAAGTTGAATAAATAGACACATACGTTCTACCTGACATTCTATGTGACAATTTGAGTCTCACTGGTGTCCTAAGTGTATTATGCCACTTAACTAATGTGTCTACTTATTCAAGTTTATACAAGTTTAAGAGTCTATTTATGCACACTCAATGTTAGAGGATATAAATATGAAATGGGGCCAAGTGAAAGTGCATTTTACGTTATTAAATATGCTTAGTTGACTTACCATGTCAGCCCCCACATCAAAGTTGCTCAACATCATCTCCACTTTTTCCACCACTATAAATAAAGAATGACATGTGAGACCTTGTACTTGGCTCCGTTTGTCAGTTGAATCCTTATACTCACGACTTTGTCATCTGAACTCTTAAACTTACTAAAACACATTATTTTATAGAGTGTTTCGTGTTTCTTCTTCATTTGGGTTGGGTTTTTGCCTCTCATCAAATGATTCTCAAGTGAGTGCTTAAATCAGAGCAATTTCTTGAAGATTTTTAGTTAAATTTGGGCCAGTACTCTACTTTCTACATACAAAACTTTTTGATTGATTGTCTCAACCAGAAATAAAATCTCCATTTTCCTTATAATTTGAAGAAGATGAAGAATGCAAGACGAATTACTGATAATCCATATCTTGCCGATGATATTCTCTAGGGTATTTTATCAAGATTACCAGTTAAAACTGTGTTGCGATTGAAGTGCTTATGTAAGCGCTACTGCACTCTAATTTCAACCTCCTAGTTTATCTCTCTGCATCTCAAGACGTTTAATTCCAAACCTGATGACCATTGTATCCTTGTTCAGACTGGGGAGAAAAATTGTTCGATCCGTATACGAAATCCTAGCTACTTGATAAAGCTTAATGAACCCTGTACAACCAATTATACTGTTTTAGGTTCAATCAATTTACTACTACAAGTTCCCGTAAATTGATTTGCCCCTTCCATAAATCAATTCAAGATGTTCCCTCCTATGCACAATATGAACCGTCAAATGACACGCTACATTAATGTTAGTATGGGTTTTGAATATGAAAAAAATTCTGATGAATAGAAGGTCACGAGGGTTCTAAGCTATAAAAGAGGTTGTCCATCTACTATACTCTAGGTTTACTAAACCAAATTGTAATCTTGGAAAGTATGGATTCTTTTTCATGTTCATATTTAGTTGCTCATGACTATACCAGTATCAACAGTTTGCTTGGGGTCACTTGTGACTCAAAGCACCGTGCTACGACTAGGGGTACTCTCGGGTCGTAACAATAACTTTTTGTTTTACTATAATCACTCATGTTAGTTTCAGGTCTCTTGTAATGGAACTAACTTATGTACCGATAAACTATATACTACTACTTCTTTCTGGATTCACCATTGATTATCCTATGCATATTCTATTATAAAAGTTAGCTAAATTTCATAAACTTTTTTGGTGCTAAAATGGCTTCCCCCCCCCCCCCCCCCTTTTTAAAGGAGTTTGGTATCTGCATTGGAGCCTAACTAATTCTTTGCCTCGGGTAGGGAGCATTTCGGGATGGGAGGTAACTCTCCATTCTCCAACCAAAGATTTTTCTATATCAAGTTGGAATGCCTTCAACGGATGTGTGGTAACAGGTTAAACCCGAGACCATCCTTGTAGGGGGAGATGCCAACCAACTCTCCTTTATACCAGGACAATTCTTAGGTTAAGGGATGATCAACTAATTATTTTGTGCTAATTAATGGCTGGCACATAATTAAGTTTTAATCACTTTAATAAATGGAAGCTACATATTTATGTTTTTAATCTCTTCATTTGGATACAATATTAAATATACGATTTGTATATCACCTCTTGAATGAATGTAACTTGTAACTTCATCAAATGATATTTCCGCATTAAAAAGTGACTAAAGAAATTATTGGCTAGACAACCAACCAAGCAATATCTGAATTACAGTATTATGTGTCGTTATAGAGTTTCAAACATCTCATAGAAAACATTGTGATGAACTGGTCGTAAGGAAATAATTGCACTCGTTCGAAAAGCTAACAAATTCTTCTTCAGATTTGAGGTATTAGTAGAACAACGGCTGCATTCCTTATGCTCTGGAAATATAACTAGTTTCTCCAAATTTATTGCATGCTCAAGTAAGAACTTCAAGAATTGATCAAGCTTTGTTGCGTCAGATGTAAGCGTACTAGCACATAATTGCATAACCTTGACATTTTTCAAATTCTGTAAGGAAACTTTGAATATGTTTTCTTCAAAGGAGAGGTACTTCTTGTCTTCCAACAAATCAATGTCTTTTTCTTCATACTATAGATACCAAAGAAGGACAAATCAGGTTAGTCGTTGAGGCTGTAGGGGATCAATATACATTTGACATAAAGAAATGAATAGAAAACATACCGTCATATCAGGAAATATCATCAAATTTTCCAACTTAGGAGTCGACCTTATAAGGTTGTCTAGTACGGGGAATGGAAGTTTTGAAATATAAGAACTTATTGTCAACCATCTACATTCTAGCAACGGTAAGGAGATGTCTTCCTCTTCCAACATCAAATTGGAAATCACCTAAACAGAAGAATGAGGCAGAATATAAAACAGGAGATCTATTCACAATCAACATAAAAAGACTGGACACATTTGGGACTTCTAACTGACTTTGATCAACCAGGATGCAGTAGTAGCTCATTAGCACAACAGACTCTTACCAAAAGATCTTCCACTATATTTTCATCACAGTAGAGATCAAGATTGGCATGGTTCAAAGATGAAAAGTCCCTCAGCTTAATTCACATATCATTAAAAACCCTAGAAATCGTTAAATGTTCAACATATGGAGAAAAATTTCAAAGCAACATGTATCACCTTCGAATGAATACCAATTCCCGCGGGGATGACCTTGATGGATCAATTCCAGTCGCCTACATTTTGGAGAAGTCATGTGCAAACGATTAAAACTACAAAATTCATGTAGCTTCAAAAATTCCAATTGAGGAAAATTTGACATTATTTGTTTAATGTGTTCATCCCGGAGAAACAAATCTTCCAGCGTTAAACTCTTCAGAGATGTCCAATTAGTACACAATCTTCTAATATTCTGCAATTCTCGAAGTTGAGTTTTAGAATTGATGAACTACTACAAAGAACTTCTAGTAAGTTATAAGGTTGGTCATTCTCCGTCGGATCAACAGTGTACCGTAGATTCATGTGTAAATCCTCCACTTTCTTATTCACAGTAAATTCAAAACACTTGTCAATTTTGGGAAAATAAGACAGACCATCATCATATATGAACACAAAGTTTAGATTCAACTTTTTAATGCTAGAGCAGCCAAGGAGAGGCAGTACATTATCCGTTAAGGAAATGACTTTGTGCACTGTCGAGTTATCTGAACGACCATACTCCTCTTCATAAACAATGTTGTCGACACAAGTGCAGAAGTATTGCCAATGTTTAGAGAGAATAGTTATTCTGAACACATCTGTTATGGACAATCGAGATAGAATTTGAACAATAAGAGCGTCAGGTAGTTGACTGATCAATTTCTTCACATTCTGTCTCAAACTTTACTTTTTCCTGAGGTGAGTTTTCAATAAGTAGACTTTCAGAGTATCCAGAGAATTGATCTTAGTTGCTCATGTTGCTCAAACTGTATTACTATTGCTACCTGAAATCACACTGTTAGCGAACCACTGAACCGTAAATATGTTGTTGAAAAATAAGAGCTGTGACCTTGGAAATGTCAAAATCCTTCGAAATAGTCACAACCTTTCTGAAAAAACACCACCTTTCAGAAAAATCACAATTCTTCAAAAAAATCACATCTCTTAATAAAAGCTACTCCTCTTTTGTTGAGAAACAACACAGGGCTAAGAGGGGAGGGGGCGGGGCGGGGGATTTTCAGACATCAATACTGAGAATATGTTTACTTGTAATTATAATTTCTATAGACAATTTCTGTTTCTTTTTTTTTGTTTATTCTTTCTTTAATGTCCAACTAACAAAGTTATATCACATGACACTGTTTTTTTTAATATGAGAATATATGATACTTTTTAATATATTTTTGTTTTTTAAAAAAAGGGGTTGGAGAGGAAAAAATAAAGTAGGAGATTACAATTAAGGTGAGGAATCAAACGATCTCACCAAAAAAGTGAAAATCTAGTAGTCAATGCTAATAAGATTATTCCATGTAATAGTATATGATTACAATTTGCGGTGGTTTTAAAACATATTCAAACCATAAAAAGAGCAATAAGGTATTTTATGTAAACAAAATTATTCATCAAAATCTAAACACTAAACTTAAGAAATGAAAGGTTAAAGGATACATACACAAGGTAGCTAGACTTTGGTTACCAATTCAAAATCTTGATTTTTTTGTTGTATGCATATTTTCATGAAAGGGCTAATACCACAATACTTATATAGTGGCCATGGAGTTGACCATTTAATTTTTTTTTCTATTTTTTGTCAGACTTTTATGTTCATAGAAAGAATATATATATATGTATATTATCAATTAATTAATGAGATCTAGACATTCAAGATAATTATGTCATTAATGGTTATTAGTTGATTATTTATCCTAAATAGGTTGTTGATGTTATGCAAAAATCATCATTGACGTAATAATTTACTTCTTAAATATTTGAAAAAGATATACACCCTCGTTTCCATTTTGTCACACCTACTTTCCTTTTGAATACATTTAAAATATAATTAGGGCTAATGCCACAGTACTTATATAGTGGTCATGGAGTTGACCATTTAATTTTTTTCTATTTTTGGTCAGACTTTTATGTTCATAGAAAGAATATATATATATATATATATATATATATATTATTTAATGAGATCTAGACATTCAAGATAATTATGTCATTAATGGTTATTAGTTGATTATTTATCCTAAATAGGTTGTTGATGTAATGCTAAAATAATCACTGGCGTAATAATTTACTTCTTAAATATTTGAAAAAGATATACACCCTCGTTTCCATTTTGTCACACCTACTTTCCTTTTAAATCCATTAAAAACATAATTATTATTTTTCTTTTTATATATTTGAAAACTAGATATGTCAGATACATGCATCTGATGACCAAAATTTGGCACGATGATAATTTTGAAAACTCATGAAAATGCATGTATTAGGCCCTAAACAAATAAATTTTTTATTGTTTACCCTATTAAATTCGGTAATGTTGAAAGTAAAAATCATGAGATAATATAATATTTAATAAATTTGACCAATAAAATACAGTAGAAAAATACATTCAACCTTTTCCTCTTTTTAAAGTGGTAAAAAAAAGTTATAAAGTGAATTTATAAGTGACATGTGTCACTATTAAAAGGTTACCTCTTGGGTTCAATTACCAAAGTCCTTGTTAAACAACGTGGTCAGGCTATTCATAGAACAACCATGTGTCACTTTCCAAGGGCTATTTTGTTATTTTACTAAACCCATGGAAATGAAATACCTCTTCACGTTTTTTCTACCTTCCCACCTAGAAATTTTCTCCTTTATAAGCTCCCAAATGGTCGAATGGTTTCTCTGCACTGAAAATTTCATTGACTTTTTCTTTTTCCATTTAATAATTTTTTTAGTTTGAAATTCAATAGCTTTCACGGTTTTTAGATTTTGCTAAAATGGAGAAAGATGAAGAAAACACGGGAACTTCTAATGTAGAGAAAGAAAATGTGGAACTGAATGGTAATTTTGCTGTTCACTCGAAAAAAATGAATCATTTTTTGTGAATAACTAATGAAAAATATTCTTTGATGTTTTCAGGTGGATCGCAAGGAAGTGTTGCTTCAAGTGTAGCTGAGGTTGAAACCCAACAACCACCTACTCATGGTATCAAATTTTGTGAATTGATTTATATAGCAAGTCGATTTGAATTTGTATCAAAATTAAAGTAGGAGACATTTTTTTTTTTAGTTCTCGATGTGAAGTCATCTTTCATTGAACAAAAATCATATGTGTATTCTAGGAATTATATTTCTAAGGGAAGATAAAAACACTTCATGCTCAACCATATGACTTGTTTTCACAAGAGGTGAAGGACCAAATGGAAAGAAAACTGAAGGACTATTATACTCGTGTAAGAAGAAAGATGAAGTGGAGATAGTTTGTCTTTGTCATGGTGATCTTCTAAATGCAGCTGAATTTGTTGAACACACTGATTTTCACGCCCCGAAGCTACCCCCAGGATGCAGACACGCGACCTAGGATCACGAGTGATCCCAAGCTAACCCTGTTGGCATATTATAAGCATTCTAAAGTAAACTGAATCAATAACTAAAGTAGAAACTAACTATGTTTTAAATAAGCCTCTAAACTGACTAGAAGTACTGGGACATGCCCTAGTTAAATCTAGAAAAAATTGAAAACTAAAGACTAAAATGGAAAGATAACATGTCAACTGCCCTCAAAGAATGAGGACTCACCACTGATGCTACTGGAACCGATCTATGTGTGATTTGACTGCTAAGGACCTGAACCTATATCACGAGAAGATGTAGTGCAGAGTATGCGTCAGTACTTGAAAGGTACTAAGCATGCAGGATAGAATAAAGCTAAATAATAACATAATTGAACAAGTAATAAAGCCATGATATAATCTGAACATGATAAGGATACTGGAAATACTGAACATGGATAAACTAAATGCAATGACCAAGTTCATAACATGCTCAGACTGAATACTGAACTATACTGATAACATGGTCAATGCAATAAAATCTGACTGAACTTTAAGGGAGCTACTAATAACCGACATAAAACCACATGAGCTAAATGTGGAGTCCGATATATATGCCCCATCGAGAGGACCCAATATACCCTGCCAGAGGTATAGAGGCATGATGGCGTGATCAGTAAAATGTAATGCCCAACAGAGGGGACTTAACCTACATGGAACGTAGTTTTGGGACTTGAAGCTGACTGACCCTAGTCCACTCGGTATTAAGCTTCTCCCAATTGATTAAGTAATTAACATTTTATGACTGAAATGTTGTAATACTGGATAGCTCAGAATATTGGCATGCAAACTGAGAATGCAAAATTAATATACTGATAATGGACATTCAAAAATTGAGGCATGCATATATATCTGAAAAATCTGACCTAGCATGTGTAATTCATGAACTAAAAGAACTACATAGCTAGGATTCTGAATTTATGAAATAATCTACACCGAAAGATACTGAATTCATGATAATCTTACTTGGATCATTCTAACAGCTAAAACCCAACAATTTCTAACATTCAAGAAACCCTAGGTCTTGATAATATTAAGGGAATCAAGATTCTGACTGAAATCTAGGGACCTAATGGGTGGAAGGAACCCACTAGTGAAATCCCACATACCTGGCAACGAATTTCATGGAGAAATCTTTCAATTTTGAGGCTGAAATTGATGAACACCTGATGCGTTCTTGGACTAGGGCTTGGCCGACTCTTTCTCCTTCTGCGTTCTAATTTTCTATGTTTTTGGTGAATGATTTGCTTAGGGTAGATTCTAATTTAGTTACTAGGCTAAAACTAACCAAAACTGTGTAGTTTAGGGGTTAAATGACGTAGTTTAAGGGTCCAACGAATAAGGAAAAGACCAAAAGACCCCTAACTTAAAATCTATCGGGGTCACCGACGGATGGGACTGATGGACCGTGGATCGACCGACGGTCCATGCTATTCAACCGTCGATCAGCGACTGAGAATGGAACTGGGGGTCTGATCCACAGACACGGACCACAGCCCATGACCTGACCTACGGTCTGTAGGTCTGGCAGTGGGTCGACACTTAGACAAATTTTTGGGGTTTCTAGGGAAGGTTCACAGGTAGCCATCCACTGACTAACAGTACGGGTCGTGGATCACCCTACAGTACGTGAGTGGCAACCGTGGGTTGCACCTGTAATTCTGAAATCTTCATTTTTGTATGTTCTAGCATACGGGGTGTTACATTATCTCCCCTTGGAAACATTCATTCTCGAATAAAAACTAATCTAGCTGAAATGGAGGGAGAGAGCTGCACCCCTACCACTAAACACTGGAAACTGATTTTTGACAGAACTAAGTTCCAAGAACATGCAAATACACTGAAAATGCAAGTACAACCTGAAGGAACATAATATTAAGACTGAAACTGCACATGAATGACTGAAAACTTAAGAGGAACTATTACCTCAAGCTGAAATGGAATCGGAAGGAAAGAGGTGAGGATACTTGGCCTTCATGGCTTCTTCTGCTTCCCAAGTAGCTTCCTCTATGGACAGACTCCTCTACAAAACCTTGACTGAAGCGACTTCTTTGTTTCTCAACCTTCGAACCTGACGATCAAGGATTTCAACTGGTACCTCTTCATAAGTGAGACTATCCTTCACAGCCACACTTTCTAAAGGTACAATAGATGTTGGATCACCTACACATTTCTTCAACAACGAAATGTGAAAAACCGGATGCATTGCTGCTAGTTTTGTTAGCAACTCTAACTCAAAAGCCATTTTACCAACTCTTTTCAATATCTTGTAAGGGCCTACATATCTAGGACTGAGCTTCCCTTTCTTGCCAAATCTCATCACCCCCTTCATAGGCAACACTTTTAGGAAAACCCAATCATCAACTTGGAAATCTTATTCCCTTCTCCTCACATCTGCATATGACTTCTGGCAACTCTGGACTGTCTTGAGTCTATCTCTAATGAGTTGTACTTTCTCCATAGCATCATGAACTCAATCTGTCCCTATTAAAGTTGCTTAACCTACTTCATACCAACCAACAAGAGATCTACATCTACGCCCATACAATGCCTCATAAGGGGCCATCTGAATGTTGGAATGGTAACTATTATTGTAGGCGAACTCTATAAGAGGAAGGTGATCATCCCAACTACCCTTGAAATCGATCACACAAGCTCTCAACATGTCCTATAAGGTCTGAATGGTACGCTCTTCCTGACCATCTGTCTGAGGATGAAATGTTGTGCTAAGATTAAACTGAGTACCAAGACCTTTTGGAAACGACTTCCAGAAATGAGAGGTAAACTGAGGACCTCTATCCGAGATGATAGACAAAGGAACCCCATGCAACCTGACTATCTCATTAATGTAAAGTTTGGCGTAGCCCTCCACCGAATATGTAGTCTTGACTGCCAAAAAGCGTGCAGACTTAGTAACTCTATCAACTATCACCCAAATGGAGTCATATTGTCTGCGAGTACGAGGTAAACCTGTGATGAAGTCCATGTTTATCACTTCCCACTTTCAAGTAGGAATGTTGATCTCTTGAGTCATACCTCCTGGGTTCTAATGTTCTACCTTGACTTGTTGGCAATTGGGACCCTTAGCCACAAAATCCGCTATATCCCTCTTCATACCATTCCACCAAAAGACTTCCCGAAGATAACGATACATCTTAGTGGTGCGTTGATGAATAGAATATCTGGAGTTATAGGCTTCTGCAAGAATCTTCTCTCTCAACTCACTCACCTTAGGAACACATAATCGACCCTGATAGCGAAGTACACCATCTCCTCCTTGGGAGAAAACCTCAACTCTCTGCTGATGGATTGCACCCTTAAGTTGGAGCAGTATCGGATCACTGTCTTGTTTTTCCTTAACCTTCGCTATCAATGACGATTCTGACCCATTCTGGACTGTTACACTGCCATCTGATATGCTCATAAGATGAACTCCTAAGCGAGCAAGTCTGTGAACATCTTTTGCTAGTTCCTTTCTTTCTTCCTCAACATGGGCTACACTACCCATAGATAGTCTACTCAGAGCATCTGCTACCACATTGGCCTTACCAGAATGGTAATGAACACTCATATCATAATCCTTGAGGAACTCAAGCCATATCCTCTTGCAAAGATTCAACTCTTTTTGGGTGAACACATACTGAAGGCTCTTATGGTCTGTGAACACCATACAAGTAATGTCTCCAAATCTTAAGTGCAAACACCACTGCTGCAAGCTCGAGGTCATGAGTTGGATACTTCTTCTCATGCACCTTAAGTTGTCTAGAAGCATAAACTATAACCTTACCTTGCTGCATCAACACACAACCTAGGCCAACTCTGAATGTATCACAATAGATAACATAACTGGCTGAACCCTCTGGTAGAGTCAAAATAGGAGCTGTAGTCAACCTAGTTTTCAGTTATACGAAGCTTTTCTCACAATCATGTGACCACTAAAACTTAACCTTTTTCTGAGTCAACTTAGTCATTGGAGAGGCTATGGATTAACATCCTTCCTCGAACCTTTTATAGTAACTAGCCAAACCCAAGAAACTTCTGATATATGTAGGAGAGGTAGGTCTGAGCCATTGTTTCACTGCTTCTATTTTCTTAGAATCCACTCGGATCCCTTCGTAGACACAATGTGACCAAGGAAAGCACTGATTGCAACCAAAACTCACATTTGTTGAACTTAGCGAATAATTGGCGATCCTTGAGAGTTTGCAGGACAACTCTCAAATGTTTCGCATGTTCTTCCTCATTCCTAGAGTAAATGAAGATATCATCAATAAAGACGATAACAAACAAGTCCAAATACTGCTTGGATACTCTTTTCATCAAGTCCATGAAAGTTGCAGGAGCATTGGTTAGTCCAAATGACATAACTACAAATTCTTAATGACCATATCAAGTTCTGAAGGTTTTTTTCGGGATGTCATTATCTCTAACTCTGAGCTGATGATAACTGAATCTAAGGTCTATATTTGAGAAATGACTAGCACCCTGAAGTTGGTCAAACAAGTCATCAATCCTGGGGATAGGGTACTTATTCTTGATTGTGACCTTGTTCAACTGTCTATAATCAATGCACATCCTGAGAGAACCATCTTTCTTCTTCATGAACAACACTGGTGTACCCCATGGGGAAATACTAGGTCTGATCAATCCCTTATCTAGAAGGACTTTCGATTGCTCTTTCAATTCCTTAAGCTCAGCTGGAGCCATTCTCTGAGGAATAGAAATAGGATGGGTTTATGGAAGGAGATCAATTCCAATGTCAATTTCCCTTTCAGGAGGAACTGTGGGAAGATCTTCTGGAAACACTTTTGGAACTCATTGACTACTAGAACTAACTCAAGAGTTGGGGTTTTGGAGCTTGAATCCTTAACCTGAACTAGATGATAGAGATACCCCTTAGAAATAATTTTTTTGGCCTTAAGGTAAGAAATGAATCGACCCATAGGTGCTAAGATACTACCTTTCCATTCGAAGATTTGTTCGTCTGGAAACTGAAAGTGAACGATCCTAGTTCTACAATCGGTGGAGGCATAAAAGGAATGTAACCAATACATGCCTAGAATGATATCAAAGTCTACCATTTCTAACCCTACAAGATCTACTGAGGTGACTTTCTGGGAGACTGTGATAGGGCAGTTTCTGTATACCCGTCTAGCTATAACTGGGTCACCGACTGGAGTAGAGACTGAGAAGGGTTCTGAGAGAGTTTCTGGACTAACATCGAATTTGAGTTTTATATAAGGAGTTACAAAGGAAAGAGTAGCCCCTGGATCTAATAAAGCATAAACATCTAGATTAAAGACTCATAACATACCAGTGACTACATCAGGAGAATCTTCCTGATCCTGGGGAGCCGAAAGAGCATACAACCTGTTTTGGTGTTGTCCACCACCGGTACCAAATGAGTTACCCTGTTGAGTAGGGCGACCTGCTGGTACTGCTGAAGTTGTGGTGAGCTCTACTATTATTGCCCCCTTGACCCTATTTAGAAGGACAATCTTTCAACCTGTGACCAGACTGACCACACCCAAAACATCCTTCCTTTCCTGCAAGGCACTCGCCTAGATGGTTCTTACCACACTTTGGACAAGTTGGGTAGGTTCTGGTGCCTGAAACACTCCCCTGAGACTTAGAGCCTGATGACCTACCCTTCTGATCATTTCAGAACTTGGAAGATGGAACACTAGCCGATGAAGGTGCTAGAGCTGAAGAGTTTTGTTGAAACTGCGAGAGATTTTCACCACCCAATTTATGTTGAGAATAGTCATAGTTTCCTATCCTAGACTTCTTATTCTCCTTGTCTTGTTCCCTAAGGGCTCGTTTAGTGTGAGGGATTAGAAATAATAGTGATGGGATAAAAAAAATTATGTTGTTTGGTTGGCAAGTTCGGGATAACTTATCTCGAGATTAATAATTAGTACTGGGATAAGTTATCCATCCCCATGGGTGGTATAGTAATCCCGAGATAACTTATCCCGAGATAAAATAGGTAAATGACAAATATGTCCCTTTAAATCCTTTTTATATATCATTTTTCACATTTATGTATATTTACATTTTATTTAATACCATGTATAATAATATTTACTACTCCTTATTTTTATGATAATTATACATATTTTTCTATTAAAAAATTATACTATATAACTATAATTTTTATTTATGAATTTATTTGACTAATTCTTATGTTTATTTTATTTTGATTTCTCATAAATTTTCTTCTCTTTAATAAACTTAAGAGGGAAGTTCTATTTTTAAGCTAAATAAGAAAAAAATTATATTTTTAAATACATATGGTACTTATCATGGGAATACATAAACAAAAAATATTTAAGTTAAATAAAATAAAAGTTTTATTTTAAAAAATGAATAACTAAAGCTCACAAAGAAAAGTTTAAAAAGTTTAAATAAAGTGAAGG
>JAJOOO010032109.1:0-11037 GCA_029582685.1 Solanum piurae
CATCATCTAAACATTTTAACACTATCTTTCTCAATTGTTCATCTTGAGCTCTTATTTTATATATATATATATATATAAAGAGAGAGAGAGAGAGAGAGAGTATCCATGCTAACCTTTTTTTTTGTACCAAAGCATCATCTATCTCTTGTTGAGTTTTAGGTCTTTTTTACTTGCTATGTGGATAAATAAAAGTTCAATCTCGACCAGTCTACTTTTGCTCATAAACCCAATAATATGGTGTTTAACTCTTTTTAGGTCTTATTTTTAATAATTCACAAGAGAAAGATCAGCAACCAAATAGAGAGAAAAGTGAGAGAGTGCAGATTTTCTCTAAAGCCCTAGAAACCATTTTCAAATCGTGATATCCACTTCATTCCTTGTGTCCAATTGAGCGGATTTTTGGGTATGTTCTTTCTTTCAACCTAATCTTTGATTTGGAATTGATAGAGGTGGATACAGAATCATGTGGCTCCAAATTTTAGCTCGTGAAGTGTAGCAACATTTTTGGTGATTTTAGTCCTTTTACATCTCTAGTTTTTGGTGCTATCTTGTAGTCTTTGTTGCTCATTGTTTGACACTTACTTAATGGACATTTTTTAAAACGTTGTTGTAACTCTTGTTGATTATAACAGATCTTTGATACGGTGGTTTTTCCTTCGAAGAGGGTTTTCATGTAAATCTCGGTGTTTTGAATATTAATTTAGTTTTACCTTACCATATTTTTTATTTTTGATAGACTTGCTGCCCCAAAATGTATTTGTGTTTGAATTAGTTTGTCTCCTCTGATATACCGTGAGTTTGCGGTATTTTTGATACGTTATACTTGAAGTTTGCATGCGTCTTAGGAATTTTTTGTTATTAGATATGATGGTGTTTGGTCTAATTTTGCAGGAAATCGGTTTGAAGCAGTTGAAGTTGAATGTAGCTGAACCAACAGGATTTTGGCAACCAACGAGCCCAATAACGAGTCGTCATTCACTTGACGAGCCGTAGTTGGAGTCGTAGATGGATTTGTTCAAGAAAGTTTGACTAAAGTATGGAACCACAGATGCAAATGACACTCCGTTGGCTGATTGATGGACCGTGGATGATGGTCGTTGATTGATTCAGAGAAGAGGAGTTCCAGTACTTGAACAACAGAGAGACAAGATAGATCGTGTATAGACCTACTGACCATAGGTGATGACCATCGTTTAAAGATTACATGAATTTGGCCAACTGTTGAACCACAAAGCAAATCACGGGCCGTCGATGGAGTCACGAACCGTAGTTGTTGTCGTCGATCGAAACTGCTTAGACCGGATTTTCTTATGCTTTCTTTTCCTACTTGGTTTAGGACTTAGGGTCTATAAATATAAGTTGTATTTTTCATTTTTGGGTTGTTAGACCTTTTTGGAGACTTTACTTTAGCTTTGAGGATTATTGTGCAAACACTTTGGCATCTTAATTCTAGAAGTTTGTTTTATGCAATTTGCTTTTGATTTTCAATTCAAGTTTTTAGATTTCAGATTTCATCTATTCCCATTGTAAGTTCATGAATTATATTTCAAACTCTAATATGAATTGTGAGAACTCAAGCATGAATAGCTAAATCCACAACTAGGGTTGTGGGAACCATGGGTAATTAACAAAGTAAAACCAATAATTAAGTAATTCTTAAATAGTGTTTATGCATGCATTGTTGATCCTTTTGTTTAGAATACTTTCTAGCGGTGCACAACATTAGAACTCGTCTCATTCCTACTTGCCAGATCTAGGAGGTAATGAATGAGAAAGGGATTAAGCAACAAAGATTTAAACGTGATAATCCGCTATCTAATAGCCTGACCCACTTACTACGAAGGCTAATCTGGGGTTAATGGTAAGGGTTAGTAAAGCATACACCCGTAAATGGACCATGGTGTGTGGTGAAATTTTCTATTTGGAGGACCAATCACTTAGGAGATACCTAACTTATTAACCTTGCATGTTAACACTAGGATAAAGTTACTATTATTGAGATTACTGCGTTAAGGAATTGTGGGGAACACATATACCCTAGTTTTCATCTGCTATTGATATTTCAAACTGCGAATTGTGGTTACTTGTTACTTGTTACTACAAATCAATAAACTATTATTTTACTTACACCCCCCCCCCCCTTTATGGAAGTAAATTGACAAAAAGTAGATAATTGTAAGCTAGCCTAAGTCTAAACCATATTCATCGTGGGATCGACCCTAACCTAAATGTTAGGTTCTTTATTTGACAACGACCACTTATACTTCTTTCGGGAGGTGTAATTTGGGCGTATCAAACTCTGGCACCGCTGCCAGGGAGGAAAGGTATACAGATTGACCTACCTCCCATGGGTGATGCTACTACTGTTGATGGCGAGCAGGTTGGAGTAGAGCAGGCCGATGATGAGACTTTTCCTGCTGCCACTACAGACCCCGATGTGCACGCCCCTCCCTTGACTTCTGCAAGCACACCTCGTGCTCCCACCCCGTCTGGATTTGCTTTGATACCACTGACTCAAGTCAAGAATCTTAAAACTTAGATGGCGACTCTTTTACAACATATGCGACCATGGATGGAAAAGTCTGTAGAGGAGTCGGAGGCACGGATGTAGGCAGTCGTTGATAGACCAACAAGTAAGTCTCAACTGACCAGCAAATAAGCCTCTGTTACTGCTAATAAGTCTCGTTAGACCAACAAATAAGCCTTGGTGGACAACAAATAAGTCTCTACGACCAACAAATAAGCCTCTATGGACAGTGAATAAGAATTCTCCCGTATATGCCGAACTACGTCCCATGTCATAAATCACCATCATTCTCGTAAAAATATGAACTTAACTTTAAACAATTCTCTCTGATCATCTTATTACTTCAAGGAAATATTTCGAACAACATAATTACTTAGTGAATAAATCTGTTGGATTATCACTGAGCGAATTTATTGTATATCAATATTACCGTTCTTCTGAAGATCATGAGTGAAGAATAATTTTGGTGAAATGTGCTTCGTTCTATCTCCTTTTATGAAGCCTCCTCTTAATTGAGTTATGCATGCGTCATTGTCTTCAAAGAGCACTGTGGGTACCTTGTTATCTCACTTCAAACCACATCTTTGTTTAATGAAATGTATCACTGATCTCAACCATACACATTCTCTACTTGCTTCATGAATGACTATTATCGCAACATAATTTGAAGAAGTAGCGACAATGGACTGCTTCGTAGATTGCCACGATATAGCAGTACCTCCGTATGTGAACATATAGCCTGTTTGAGATCGAGCTTTATGTGGATCAGATAAAGAACATGCATCTGTATGACCAATAAGATCTGCACTATCTTTGTAGTATAAAACAGATCCATATTACTAGTCCCCTTTAGATATCGCAATATATGTTTAACTCCATTCCAATGTCTTCATGTAGAGGAAGAACTATATCTTGCTAATAAATTAACAAAAAATGCTATGTCAGGTCTCGTAGCATTAGCAAGATACATAAGTGCGCCAATTGCACTAAGATAAGGTACTTCAGGACCAAGAGGTTCCTTATTCTCTTCTTGAGGTCGGAATGGATCTTTACTCACTTCAAGTGATCGGACAACCATTAGAGTACTTAGTAGATGTGCTTTGTCCATGTAAAATCGTTTCAAGATTTCTCAGTATAGGCAAATTGATGGATGAAGACCCCATTTGCTAAATGTTCAATTTGTAGACCAAGACAAAGTCTTGTCTTTCATTTCAAATTCTTTCTTTAGATATTCGATTGTCTTTTGGACCTCTTCTGGAGTTCCAATGAGATTAATGTCATCAACATAAACAACAAGAATAACAAACCCCGATATTGTTTTCTTAATAAAAATAAAAGGACAAATGGCATTGTTTATAATATTGTTTTATCAAGTACTCACTTAGGCGATTATACCACATGCGCCCTGATTGTTTTAAGCCGTATAATGACTTTTGTAATCTGATTGAACACATTTCCCGAGATTTTGAACTATATGCTTTAGGCATTTAAGTCCTTCTGGAATTTTCATATAAATTTCATTATCAGGTGAACCATAAAGATAAGTTGTAACCACATCCATCAAATGTATTTCAAGGTTTTCATGTAGAGCTAAACCAATGAGATTCGAAAAGTTATTGCATCCATAATCGGTGAATATGTTTCTTCATAGTCGACACCGAGTCGTTGAGAGAATCCTTGCGCAACAAGCCGTGCCTTGTATCTTACAATTTCATTTCTCTCATTTTGCTTTCGCACAAAAACCCATTTATAGCCAACTGATTTTATACCATTTGGGGTTTGGACTACAGGTCCAAAAACCTCAGTTGAACAAGTAAGAATAATTCTGATTGAATTGCCTCTTGCCATTTTGGCCAATCACATCTTCGTCGACATTCTTCGACAGATTTAGGCTCAAGATCCTCACTGTCTTGCATAAGATTAAGTGCAACATTATATGCGAAAACATTATCCACTATGATTTTCGATCGATATAAATTTATCCCATCACCCGTAGAACTTATTGAAAGTTCTTTATTAACTTGAGTCTCAGGTTCACTGATCTCTTCAGGAATATCAGGATTAGTCAGATCTTGAATCTCTTCGTGGGATTCTTTTGTAGTGTCATTTTTTGTACTTCCTTTTTAAAGATTTTTATCCTTTGAACCCAATGGTCTACCATACTTCAGGCGTGTTTGTGATTCAGAAGCCATGACACTTGTAGGTGGTCCTTTTGGGACGTCAATCCAAATAGGCACATTCGCTGTAGGAATATCTGACTTTGTTATCCTTTTTAAATCAGTAAATGCGTCTGGCATTTGATTTGCTATGTTTTGCAAATGGACGATCTTCTGAACCTCGTGTTCACACATAGGGGAACGTGGATCAAAATGAGATAATGATAAAACTTTCCATGCAATTTCATTTTTAAGTTCCTTTTTCTCTCCCCCTAATTACGGAAAAGTTGTTTCATCAAATCAACAATCTACAAATCTTGCAGTGAATAAATCTCCCGTCAATGGCTCAAGGTAGCGAATTATGGAGGGTGAATCAAACCCAACATATATGCCTAACCTTCTTTGGGGGACCCATCTTAGTGCACTGAGGTGGTGCTATTGGCACATATACATCACATCCAAAAATCCGTAGATGAGCTATATTTGGTTCATGACCAAATACCAATTGTGACGGAGAGTATTTATTATAATGAGTCGGTCTGAGACGAATAAGTGATGCTGCATGTAAGATAGCATGACCCCACACAGTAGTGGGAAACTTAGTTTTCAGTAGTAGAGGTCTTGCTATCAATTGTAAGCGCTTAATAAATGACTCAGCAAGGCCATTTTGAGTATGAACATGAGCTATAGATGTTCAACTTTTATCCCTATTGATAAGCAATAATCATCAAAAGCTTGGGATGTGAATTCTCCAGCATTATCAAGGTGAATTACCTTAATGGGATAATCTGGATATTGCACTCTTAATCGTATCATTTGTGCCAATAATTTTACAAACGCCAGGTTGCGAGATGATAAGAGGCACACATGAGACCATCTTGAAGATGCATCAATTAGGACCATAAAGTATTTAAACAACCCACTATATGGGTTAATAGGTCCACATATATCCCCATGTATACGTTCTAAAAATTGAGGGGATTCGATGTTAACCGTCATTGGTGATGGCCTAGTAATCAATTTTCCTTAACAACAAGCATCACATGAAAACTCATCACTCGTAAGAATCTTCAGGTTCTTTAAAGGATGACCATTTAAATTTTCAATGATTCGGCTTATCATTATTGATCCCGGATGACCTATACGGTCATGCCATAGCATAAACGCATTTAAATCAGTAAACTTATGGTTTACGATCGAATGTTCTTCGCTTATATACTAATTTATGCATAATATAAGCCAGAAGATAAGGTCGGTAATTTCTCCAAAACACATTTCTGGCCTGAGACATTCTTGGTTATACCAAGGTATTCAATATTCATTAAATTTAGTGTCTCAATATGATATCCATTTCGACGGATATATTTGAAACTTAACAAGTTTCTTGGAGATTTAGAAGAGAATAATGCATCTTCTATAACAAGTTTTGTCCCCTAAGGCAGAAATATAGTAGCTCTTCCGGAGCCTTCAATCAATTTTGAATTACCAGAAATTGTAGTAACATTTGATTTTCTTATAAGCAAGTAAGAAAAGTATTTCTCATCTTTAAATATGGCATGTGTTGTTCCACTGTCAACTACACAAATATCTGAATGATCGACAATTGATCCAAAACGAAGTTTGGGGCATATTCATATTTTCTTCAAAAATAGATATAAATAAAGTAAAATATTACTATTAAATAGGGTTATTATATTTACAAGGATTAGAAAAACATAAACATACCAACTAAACAAACAGAAAAGGAAATTTTCTAGATTATTGCGGGCTCGTCACTGATCATTTTTCCTTTAGGGAATACAAAGAAATCAACTACATCCAGATGCGTAGGCTCAACATTATCTTCAGAGATGAAATTTGCTTCTGCATTATTATCCATCTTATGTATGGGCTCAACATTATCTTCAGAGATAAAGTTTGCTTCTGGATTATTATCACCTTTTTTCAAGGACACCTGATAGAGCTGAACGAGGCGCTTAGATGATCGACATGTACGTGACCAGTGTCCCATTTCTCCACATCTATGACATACACTTTCTAAATTTTTCTTTTGCATTACTTTTTTTTTTCGTTCTTCTTTTAATATTGCTGGTCATTTTTTGGTGCAAGACGATCATCATGATTATAATTTATTTTATGGCCATGGACACAACCATGACTAGAGTCACGACCATGATGGGAGCCACGTCCTCTTTCTCGTTGGTGATAATTTGCCTGATTCACTTCAGGGAGTGGCATAGAACCAATGGGCCGACTTTCATGATTTTTCATTAAAAGGTCGTTATGTTGTTCAGCAATAAGAAGATGTGAAACTAATTGAGAATATTTTTTAAAACCTATTTCTCGATATTGCTGCTGCAGGAGCATACTCGAGGCAGGAATGTGGAGTATGTTTTCTCAAGTTTAGCATGTTCAGTGACATCTTCTCCACATAAATTTAACTGTGATATAATTCTATACATGGAAGAATTATATTCAGTTATACTTTTAAAGTCTAGTAACCTCAAATTAAATCAATCATGACGTGCCTGTTGAAGAATGACCAACTTCAGGTGGTCATATCTATCTTTCAAATTATTCCACAGTATAATGAGGTATTGCATTTTCAACCCCTCGTCAAGATGGTGGAGCAGAAATATCATAGATTTAGCCCGATATTGGCTAGATGCTTGGTTATTATCTTTGATGGTGTCTACCAGATCCATCGCATTCAGGTGGATTTCAGCGTCTAGTATCCATGACGAGTATCCTTTGCCCGATATATCCAAGGCAATATATTCAAGTTTAGAAATATTAGACATTTTTAGATAGATAAAATTCTTACCCTTTTTACCTATTTAGAGTAGCTCGAGTTGGCAGAGTCTCGTGCTGATAACCTGTTATAAAATAAATAACTTAACAAAACTAAAGTAAAAATGAAGAACAATAGAGAGAGTACTTGAACATAAACAAAGAGAGAGAGAATAAGATTGGAATTGCTGTGTATATTTGGTTATATAAATTTGATGCCTATTTATAGGCAAAGGACATATGGCAATTTGTGGCTTGCAAAGTTAACCACACTTTGGCATGAGTGAAATATTTCTACCATGCTAACTCCACATGTCATCCACAATTTTACAACATTTTTTAGTTTATGCAATTTTGTAAAAATTACATCCAATTCAACATGGACTAGGGAGCAAAACATAAAGTTTTAGAATGTAGTGACCATTTTTGACAAGAAGTCAAGAACACACCTGATAGATGGTATAATGTGGGTAAAGCCACTGGCAAAACTGAGGAAGAAGTGAAAATATATTATGAAAAACTTGTGGAAGATATATGACGTAATATCTTGCGTCAATGTTTTTTTATAACTTGCACAATTTTTTTCATAGTGTAATTTCACTTTTTCCTCAGTCTTGCCATTGGCTTGAGTCATATTACGCCATCTATCATGGTACCCTTGTCATGAATAGCCTACTTAATTTCAAACTTCTTGTTTTGCTGGCGAGTCCATGTTGAATTTGATGTCATTTATGCAAATACAAAGAAATCAAAGAACACTATCCGATGATAAAAAGTGGTGAAAAATAAAAGTCAACATTGATATTCTATATATAGAAATTGAGAAATATGGTGGGCCTGAAAATATAATATGCTCCTTCTTTTTTTTTCACAGCTGTTTTACTACGTTTTATTTCTTCTTCAAATTAGTCATAATTAATATATTAGTCGCTTAATATAACGACTCGAATGCTTTCACGAAAGGTGGAGGATCAACTCCATAGAGAGAAATTTAACAACTCGACTAGAATGGATCCTAAGAGTTCTTCACCCCTTCCTTTGAACCGTCGAGCAGGCATACTACAAACATATAACAAGGCTGGTCAACAATACAATCCTTTGAATATGCAGTATCATTTGAAATGATATTTCACTATAACAACTAAATTCTCTTTCGAAAGTGGTTTTTCTAGTTGTGTTATATAATATGTTTTCTTTAACAACATTGTGATAAAACTATTTCAAATCAATCAGGCCCTAAAGTGAGTACAGTCAACCAATATTGTTCAAGTGCGTGCATTAAAAAATTGAAACTAATATAAAATCTTGAAATTCTTCTTACTTATGCATATCGTAGAGAATGCGATAGAGTTTCACCTACATTATATAAGTAGGTAAGTTTTGTAAAACAACCTTTCATTCTATTGAAAATTAATATAAAATCGAAATTTGAAAGTGTTTGGTAAGGTATTTTGGCCTGATATACTAATAATTATACGAAGGTAAAGGAAAGTCATCTTATATAAAAGTTAAAGAACAGAAGAAACATTCTATGTTTATGATAATGGCACATTAAAGTATTTTTCTCCTAAACTTCTTTGTTTGAACTATTGACTGTGAAAGTTGAATTTTTTAATATTAACTTATAATAATTTCTTTGCAGAAAAGATTTTTTTGATGAATAAAAATACTTAAAATAAGCCAATTCAAACCATCTTCAAATTGACATAAAGAAAGTTCTTTCCTTAGTTCAAAGAGCAGAACAAAGAAGTCATGAAGAGAGTTAAACTAAATCCTTAAAATATTACTCCCTCCATTTCAAATTAATCAAATTGTTGAGGTATTTCACACCCTTTAAGAAAAGAAGATTAAAACATAAATTAGGCTTAACTTTCCATTGTTACCCTTGTTAATTATTGTCAAATTCGTGATTAAAATAACTAAACATTAATTAATAACTAATTCCAATACTAACTAATGAAGGGTAAAATTGGAAGAACATTCTAAAAGTAGTCTTGAAAATTGAACAATTAAGTTAATTTGAAAAATAAAAAATGTTTCAACAATTCAATTAATTTGAAACGGAGGGAGTATGATATTGAGAACACCAATTAGGGTTTTTTCCACCATTAGTTTCAGGACAAACCCCTCCCCCAATGATAATCACCCAAGAATCTAAGTTCTACGGATCGAAAAATGGATTAGGGGAGTAAAAACCTTACCTTTAGAGCTAGAAGAGGTGGAAAACTGTAAAGAACTTACCCTGGTTCGTTTCTTAGCTCTCAAGAACGAAAGTTGCATAATAATAACGTTTTTGAGGTTTTTACCCGACTTTATTTGCGATTGAGCCGCTACGGTGGACCCTATCCCGCCACAGCGTCCTCGCCCTGGTGGGAATAATCCGACCACAACGGCTTATACGGAGACAGAACCTCGGAATTTGAGTTCCAAACCCCCATTTCACAACACACCTTCAACCCCTGATGTTCAAAAACTACCCTTTCACGCTAAGATCAGTTTCGGGAGTTTCACTCGCCCGAATTTGATTCTGTAAAGTCGTATGGGTTCCTTATTGTTTTAGATATCTACTCATGTGATCAAATAGTAATTAGATCCATCATTCACTACCAGATTCCCCTAGACGTCACTGACTCAGATTTTGTCCAAATCTGGACTAGGCTAGGAATTCCCAAGTTACTACTCAAAAATTTTCTGGCCCCAATTCTCCCCCCATTGGCTTTTCCATAACGATGGGAACATGTAGTTACAATAGATACTAATTTACCATCACTCATCCCCGAGTGATAAACTAGAAAAAACTGGCTAAAGTAAGAGTAGAGTAGTACCTGAATCGTCAAACAACTGGGGATACTTGTCTCGCATGTCCTTCTCAATTTCCCAAGTATCTTCCTCAGCTGGACGATGCTTCCATTGAACTTTCACGGACTTAATATCTTTGGTCCTCATCTTTCGGACATCACGATCAAGAATTGCAATCGATTCCTCCTCATATTGAAGATCTTTGTTTAACAAAACTGAGTCCCATTTTATGATGTAATCCCCGTACCCATGATATCTTCCTCAGCTGGACAATGCTTCCATTGAACTTTCACGGACTTAATATCTTTGGTCCTCATCTTTCGGACATCACGATCAAGAATTGCAATCGATTCCTCCTCATATTGAAGATCTTTGTTTAACAAAACTGAGTCCCATTTTATGATGTAATCCCCGTACCCATGATATCTTCCTCAGCTGGACAATGCTTCCATTGAACTTTCACGGACTTAATATCTTTGGTCCTCATCTTTCGGACATCACGATCAAGAATTGCAATCGATTCCTCCTCATATTGAAGATCTTTGTTTAACAAAACTGAGTCCCATTTTATGATGTAATCCCCGTACCCATGATATCTTCCTCAGCTGGACAATGCTTCCATTGAACTTTCACGGACTTAATATCTTTGGTCCTCATCTTTCGGACATCACGATCAAGAATTGCAATCGATTCCTCCTCATATTGAAGATCTTTGTTTAACAAAACTGAGTCCCATTTTATGATGTAATCCCCGTACCCATGATA